>JAVQJD010001463.1:0-10320 GCA_036023655.1 Nannoperca australis
GTGAGAGAAGCAGACCTGTCCCACCACCTCGCCCAGATGAGCGGGGTGAGTGAGAGAACGAGTGGTTGACGGAGAGAGCAGCTGGTGTTGCCGTGTTCTCAGGACGTATCCACGTCTCCGTCAGTGCCAGGGCATGAAGAGAGGCCTGGGATGCAAAGGCTGGGATGAAATCTGCCTTGTTCACAGCTGACTGGCAGTTCCACAGTCCTACAGAGAGAGAAAAGGCTGAGGGAGAAGATCTGGGGAGGTGACTGAGGTTAGAAATGTTGCGGAGGCGCTTAGGGAAGTATCTGCGTCTATGGGTGGAATAGTGAACAGGAATACTCTGGAAACACATCTTAAAGTACGGACGTTTAAGTGCTTTAGAATGCGAGGCGAAAAAGTAGTAGAGTGATACTTATCTGAGGCGGAGGGTCTTCCTCTGCAGACTCCCTTGTCTTTGCAAATCGGAGTCTTCGCATGAGGAGGCTGCCGCAGTATGTTCTGATGTGGCCAAAATGTAGCATGTAGTATGCAAACAAAAGCTAAACCTGCAGTATGGCTACTGTATCCCACAATGCAAAGCTGTGGAACAATGCCAATTGGGTTTTTATTCACACGGTCACCAATGGCAGACAGCAACACTACCACGTCAGTAGTTGACGGGGAGAACTGTAAATTGAAGTACCACTTATAACATTTTTGTCTAATTTAATCATGTGCAAGCAGAAATTGTGACGAGGCTACAGTTATTACTTTTCATTTTTAAAGCTTGAGAGGGTGCTACTGCAGCGGTTTGCTGTCAGCTGTACTGTTGTTTACTTGCTTTTCAAAACTGATTATAGCATACTGCTAAATAAATCTATTTAACAGTTTCATACTACATACAGTACATGCTGTAATATGTAGCAGGTGGTTCTGAAAATTGCCACTGTCTACCGATTGCTTGTAAGTTACAGCACAAGTGTGTTTACTTTCTCTCTCTCATTCCCCTACTGGGCCTCAGTCTGCCAGCTGCTGTCAGTCAATCACAGATATGGCCGTCCAGTTGCTGAGATATTTCCTCAGAGACCTCCTTTTTTCCCTTCTTTTTAATAATACATTTAAAAAACACGTTGACATGGAGTGATTATATGTGATTTCATTTGGGCCATTTTCAGATTTAAGAATTCTCATAGATTCCAAGTATTTCCCCCCTCATCATTAACTCCTGTCAGGTAGTATGAGTAATAACATAATTCAGAAGATCTTGGGCAGGCCTGTAGTCCAGACCACACAAGGTAAGTCCAAGACTGTCCAAGAACAAGCAGTCAATTATGATTGCATATGTCAGTACAATATCTCCTGATCTGTCTGTTACCAAGTGAATCAGTTAGAACTTTATGTACATGTGATTCCCCTGCAGGCAGAAGAGAACCTGGGCATGGTGATGATTTTCACCCTGGTGACAGCTGTTCAGGAGAAACTCAACGAAATAGTGGATGTGATGAAAAACAGACGAGAAGAGGAGAAACGGCTGAAAGAGAGAGAGGCAGAGGAAGCAGAGAAGGTAGGAACAGGAACAGTAGACATGTTTCATACATTTACTGGATCAATATCATCATTAGTACTACTGTACATTACAGGCACCATGTACTAAAGTAGGTTTCACAGGGTTTCCTATGAGCTCTGAACTGAAATTTGAGTGAACAGCTCTGGTTAACTCTGACTGTGGTCAGTAATAGTGTGGTAATATAATGATGTGTGTTTGTTTGACAGGTAGCGTTCCAGGGCACGGTGGTAACCATTGAAAACTTCCTGGCGTGGAAAGCCAAGTTTGAGCAGGAGATGTCCGAGCTGAGGAGGAAAAGACAGAAAGAGGAGGAGCAGGCAGGAAAACCCAAGCTCACAGGTAAGCCCTGATGCTGTTTCTTCTCTGTCGAGACACGGATTGCATAAATATATGAACTGAAATAAATGTAATCCTTCCCTCACCAGGTAAACAGCTGTTTGAGAGAGACCACAACCTGGACACATCTGACATTCAATTCCTCGAAGACGGTAATGAGTGTGTCTGAGTGTTAGTGTTTGAAACTGTTGCTGTTAATGGATTTATTAAGGCTTCTACTGGCACAAAGAGTGACAACAAAGAAGGAACATACTTAATAATTTAATTCAGGACAATAAACCTTTTTAAATGTGAATGGGCATCAGCATTAGCACATTTAATTTTATAAGTGAAATAGAAACATTGTGAGGGCCGCGTGGTTGGGGGCATGTGGCTGGGCTGGTTGTCCATCCACCTCAGCTGATGTTTGTCAGAAGGCACTGCTGTTTTTGAAGAAGTTGTAGAAGATGTCAGAATAACTGTTAAAATTAATCCAATTGAATCTTTTCTGGTACAAACATGTTTGAGTCTGCAGTGAACATTGTAAGAATATCACGGATACATGACAGAGAAGCTAAAGTCTTTAGAGCGGATTTACTCAAGAATGGGTTTATTCTGACACACACACACACCTGCTTTCTTCTTTTGCAGCTGGAAACAATGTCGAAGTGGACGAGTCACTGTTCCAGGATATTGAGGATTTGGACTTGGACGAGGACGACCAAGACTTTGACCCTTTAGAGATGGGCAGCGATGAGGACTAAAGCAGGACTAGGACTGAGGACTAACAGGACCATACCTCGTCCTCTCTGGAATATGATCATCTGCCCAGACACATGAAGAAGATCCAACACCTGCACATATTTTTTTTAAAGTCTCACAGCAGTTGGAGAGGGGATCTTCATAAATACAACACATACACCCCTGAGTGTCCGTTTCTATGCCTGAAAAATTAAATTGACCAGATAAACGTCTGACTTGACTCTGGTGCTGTTTGACCTGCAGGGCATCCCTGTAACAGGCCCTTTATTTGGCCAGAAGATGGCAGTAAAATATCACGTATGGCCAGGATGAAGTATTCAGATGCTTTACTGAAGTAGCATTACCCAAATATAGAAACGTACTCCATTATAAGTAAGATTATTGCATCCAAACTCTTGGAAGCCTCATGTACTATCAACTATGAAAATTAAAAACACTCATTATGAAGACTGACCTGTCTAAACATTAGGAACCAGTTGTGTTTTTTAATTACATGCACATCCCATTCTAAAAACATAAATCCAATTTAATTGATTGATTGACCATCTGCATAGTAACTAATAACTGTTGCTGTCAGATAAATTACGTGGAGTAAGACATACGCTAGTACCTCTAAATGTAGGAGAGTTGAAGCAGCAAAACATTTTATAATTTCAATGTTAAACTTAAGTATTTCAAAACTGCACTCAAAGATGCTTTCATTGAAAATAGATGTTGGCCACTTAAGGGATAATTACAAGCTGATAAAATTCAGATTTAACTACCCCATAAAGTTGTCACAGTAAACTAATTATTAGTTTTCTGTGACAACTTTATAGTTGACTTACATAGTTGTTCCTATAGCATGAGTTCACTATAACATATAGTGGGTCAATAGGTTTTACAGGCTCACAGCTGTCTGCTACCTCCTCTGCTATATGTGCACTATTTTTACACTAGGATTGTCCACAGCATGTACACTACGCTTTTCTAGAAATCCCACAATGCAATCTTTCACCTTTTTATAAAAGGTAAAAGTTACACTTGTACATCAATACACCAGTCAGACAGTAATGATAACTCACAAGTGTTAATACATGGAAGACACCACAAATCCACCAGCGTTTAATGGCTTAAGGCAAACGGTCATACAAGACTTTCTTCTGAATCAAATACAATATAATATTACAAAAATAGAATTTACATCTGGCAATAAGTGATCATAGAGTAAGTAAACAGGACTAAGAATTTGACCACGCTGTTGTTCAGCCTTCATCTTGCTGTACTTAACATGGTAACAACAGTTACTGCAAAAACATATTCCAGATGGATCTGTACAATCTGTTTCATGTGTAGTACATGAATATATCCAAACAAGCATTAGTATTGTTCAATATACATGAATATACAGTGGTAATAAATGGTTCTAGTTAATAACAATCGGTTGAAGAGGTAGGACAGTGGCATAGTTTAGCAAGTCACATGTAGGTTTCACGTCATGGCTGTGAAGGCCAAGTCCTGCATTTTGTTTCCAATTCTAACAAGTAATTTCTGTGACCATCAATATAAATTCATACAATATATTTAGCAGCCATACAAGTCCACAGAGCAAATACCAATCTTTTTCTTTTCACTACAGTATGAAATGAAACATGCATACGATTTTTAACTGCTTGAGTTCACCACAGTGAACAGAAATCTTGTTTTTGGCATGGTCAAAGTCATTGTTCCATGGACAGTTAGTTGTAAATGAAATGTGATTTAAAGTGTGTGCACAGCATTACCAAGCAACAAGACTGTAACTGTGGCAACAGTAAGACAGATGTGATCCCAAGAAGCTGTAACTTCTCTGCAGGTTGGTGCTAACAGCGAGGCAATGGTTGCACTTTCGTTTTTACATGACAAGAAAACAAGGCTTGCTACTATGTCAAAATCGTTACATGTGTAAAAAAAAAAATGAAAGTGAATTGTTAAATGTAGAAAGACACTGGAATGGCAGAAGGAGAGAGAAGCTGATATGAATAATGTTTTTCTGTATAGCATAATGTTCATGAAGCTGCAACGGTGTCTATCATCTTCTTTGTGTTGTCATGAGACCAACAACTGATCACTCAGTGTCCCTGATGTCCCAGATAAACGACAGAGGAAAGCCCTCCATCTCTCTGTGGAAGACCTTGTCAAAGCGCTCATTCTGGGCCACAGTGAAGTGATTCTTCCAGTCACCGATGGTGCCTAATGTTCACAGTACATGAAAGGACAAGAAGAAGGTTGCAGTCATCCATACTCACTCTGCCTGTAACAGTGTACTCCAGCAGGGTTTTTTTTGGAACGAGGGGTTGAGTCATGGGAGCAGTACCTCCACCTTTGCTGTATATGTTCCAACCAACACCCCTGTGTTACTGTATATTTTGTTCAATTGTGATAGTGACTTCTAGTGGAACTGTGTGGAATACCTTAAACACTTTACAGTCTCATGACTCTCATCAGCTTGGCTTCCAGCAGAAGCAGGAGGTAGCTGTTTTCAGTGAAAAGGCTCTAAGATCTACTGTACACTAGCTGCTGAGCAGCAGACAGACAGTATTGTTAAAGTTATGTAATTCTTTGGGTTGACGGTTGAATACTTGGTTATAGTTATTATCGAGGAGAGACTGAGCCACAGTATTGAGTTCCTCTATGCTCTTACCTTTCCTCATGAATCTTCCCTGGTGGTGGTTGAGCAGGTCACTTGGCACCTGCTCATAGTTGGCCTGTGGGATCTTACTCATGTTGTTAAAGGTGCTGTGTTTCACCACATTGGCCACCTGCTCATCAGTCAGCTGTTTTCCCAGGAACAAGGAGATCCTCTCCACTGCTGACTGCAGGTCCTGAACACAGCAGCACACTGACTGATACTTCTTATCCAGGATATGATATGACAGCTTGTGGACATGTACAGATGAAAATGATTTGAGCACCTACTTGAATCATCTCTTCATAGGTGATGAACAGCATGTTCATTTCATCCTTGTGTGAGTACCAAGTCTTAATGTGCTCAAACCAGCTGCACCCAAATACTGCAATGAATAATGCACGTCAGCACCACACTAGACATTCATCATGAGCACATTCTCTGTGCAAACATTGTTTGTGAGTGACAGAAGAGAACTGGTACTTACCGTCTCCCCTCATGAAATTCTCAAAGAAGCCATCAAAATCCCTCGGAGTTTCCAACATGTTTGCAAGCTTATGGAAGTAGAAGTAAGACACAAGGACATCTTTGGGATTTCTTGCCACGTAGATCACCTAAAAGAGATTAAGTCTGGGTATCAATAATTTAACAATGTTTATTAGGGACTAACTGACCCTGAACTCGACCCATACCACAGTATAGGGACCCCCATCCCTCCACAAACATTAAAAAGAACCAATACTTGTACACCAAACTACCGTCAGTAGTTTATAGTGACAGGTGAGTGACAATAGTGAGTATCATCTTCCTGTATTACAAATGTATATACATCCACACCCTTAAACTAATTACCAAACCACCCGTAAGAGGAGACACAACAGAGGGGAGTGACCAGAACACAACAATGCACATCATACCACTGCACACTTAAATATAATCCATGTATTTGGACAATACCCCATGAGAAGATTATGCTAAGGTACCCAACTAGTATGTTTGTCTTTCCAGGGCCAGCCTTTAATTACGTCCAGCTATAATAAAATTCAGGTGAGTGATGTGTATTTATTTTTGACCAAAACTGTATACACATTGTTCTACTAATACTAGTAATGAAGAGGATGATTCCAGCATTTCCTGCAACTACAGGCAAGGAAGTCACAAGACTACAACAAACATCTGAGGAGGCAGACGAAGAGTGACAAAACAGACCCCCTCATACAACTCGAGGCAGTCCTTGGAAAACAAAACATATGAAATCTTTCTGATGCAAGTATTACTGTAAAACATACTACAACAGTATGCTATATAAATGAATTACCATTCCTATTAATCAGTAAGGAACTGGTATGTTGCTTATTGTTTCATCCAACACGTTTGAATTGCTGGGCTTAATGAACCTTCCAGCTTCTTGGGGCCACTAATGGGTTTTATTTGGCTTTTCATTTGGTAATATTGCCATTTGGATTTGCTCATTGTCTTCTTCTTCAGCACCTGCTAAAGGTATAGCTGCTGGTTTTCTCAGCCTGAGGCTGAATGATACAATGGCTCTTTGTTAAGCTTTGTTGTTGTTTCTTTTAAATGTGTGTGCATATTAACTCAGGAAATATACATGTCTTCAAGGAAAGCTTCATAAGTCTTAAACACACAAATTGAAAACACTGTTGGTTTCGTTAATGATTCATCCTGTCCATATTGGCCATAAAAAAATAAAGATTCCTAAGCAATTTCAATAGAAGCAAGTGGAGACAAACTTCACAATCATTGTTCTGTTTAAGAATTCATTCTAAAGTTTAGCTGAAACTGATCTGAGACTTCAGCAGTCTGGCTTACACAAATCCAGCCGGAATCTTCCAAAGTTACCGACTTTAGCACCAGAATTCCCTGTTTGTTTTTTTACTGCCGGTGAAGCCTCATTAGCTTCAGCTAAAGAATGCATTCGTACACAGAACAAGGTCTGTGGAGTCTGATCCCCTGACATTTGAAAGGGTTGTTTGTGGCCAGTATGGACAGGATGAACAATTACCACAAGAAATAATGCTTTCAATGTACATTGAGTTATTTCACTACAGGAAGTAGACCAACTGTTGTAGAGGCTAGGACTGACAACACACCGTCTGCCTCAAAGAAAAAAGCCTATTTCAACTTTAATTCATGAATATTTAGTATTTATCAGCAGTATATAGATGTTTGATAAATGCTTTATAAATAAGGAGATGTTGATGAATGTGTCCGTAAACCAAACCTCCTCCTATGGACATGAAATGAGGCTGTAAAATATACAATACAACAATATATTAAAAGACATTTGTAATAATATAAAACATGTCTTCATTGGAGAAGAAGAAATTGTTGACAAAAACTGAATTAATAAGCATTTAAAACATGGTCTTATAGTTGTTTACAACATTAGTTTTATATATAGAAAGTAATACATGTTTGTATACTGCTTATCAATGCTAAACAGGGGGCCTAGTACACTCTTTTTACACCCAGAGAGCTGACCTTGCCCTTCTTCTGGCTCAGAGTAGGAGGCATGAACTGGTACTGCAGGTGCGTGACCCTCAGCCTGGGTGATGGGGCCGTGATGAACGCCTGTCTGTTGCCATTCACCTCAATCCAGGGGATGAGATCAGCGTTGGAGTAGTTGGTACTGATGGCTGTCACATCTCCCTTCGACTCCAGGAGCAGCAGGATCTGCTGCATCCAGATGGTTCCTGTCAAACAGAGCAGACAGGCCTCATCTCCCACACTATCTGTAGCCTACAATGGCAGCAATTAGGCCATCCTTGTGTATGAGTCCACTCCTTTTTTCCCTGTCGACTTCTGTCCTCATTTCGCTGCGTGTTTACACAATAGGCTACACATTTGTCTAGCAAATCATTTGATACCCTGTTGTCTGCTGAAATGAATGTGCAACCCGCATCTGGAAATGCTGTAAATACTAATCAGCCAGGTGAGAGCACCAAGAAAAGCACTGAACGTACGTGCACCTACACTGCCTGCAGGACACTGGACCCAGCACGTATCTGACGCATGGTGCGTCTTGACTTTCCTCTCACCTGATTTAGGGTATGTGACGACAAACACATCTGAGTCTCTGATCTCCAGGTTGTATATTTGGTCTACATCATCTGGATCGTGAGTCCCTTTGATCAACTTGAAGCCTTTGTGTGGCACCAGTTCATGGTTAGGAGTCTTGACATCATTTAAATCCATGGTAGCTAAAGCAAAAGAACAGGTGCGTTCTCTTTACCCACTTTGTTCTTTTCCACGTGAAGCAATTTCAAAACTGCAGTAGGCCTAGTTGGTTATTATTAAAGCTCGATAGACATATTAATATAAGTGAACTAGAAAACATTTACATTGGTATCAGTTCATCTACCGTCATTTACCAGCGGAAATTCCAAAACTGCGCCAACGTGGACAAATTACTGTTGAGAAGGCATCTAAATATGCAAATAGAAACGGGAAAACTAACACAAATCAAGAAGGCTACCCAAAGTTCTGTCTTTTACCAACACGTTGCCTACCTGCTCTGTTCGCTCTACTTTTCGACGCTCAAAGGACGTCCACAGTGCGCTTCACGACCTCCTCACTCCAACCACCAGGAAATACCTTATATGAACCTAGTTTATTGCTGGAAACAAGGTTCGGAGGTCCCGCCTCCTTACGTTTGCTGAAAACTGGAGATGCACAGGTTGTTCTGCACTGAGAAAAACATCTGCGGCTCAGAGGACCCCGCTGTCCCCGTCCGCACCTCCGCGCACCTCCGCCGCGCGGTGCTGACAGGGGAGGAGGTCGGCTGAGACTGCCGAGCTGCTGTCGCGGCTGAAACCACCTAAGGACACGGATCCAGCAGAAACCTCAAACTGCTTATGCAACATGCAAACCAATACATGGGTCTGATGTTGCACAAGCGGCACTGTTATTGCTCCAAGTGAGGCTGCATATTTCCCAAAGTCTGCAAAATATACACAACCTGAAGAGAACACAGTATGATTCTGGACCTGGGAGTATTAGTGCTACACCTTACATGAACCAGTTTCTCAGACATCGGAACAACCCAGGCTGCACTCGTTGATGTGTGTACCCCCCTGTGGTTCAGAATCAGTCAGAACAAGACATGAAGAACAGAAGTGATGAGGCACTTATGAGTTTTGGTCCCTGGTATTGGTCAATCTCAAATGACAATGGATCCTACGTTTTCCATAAGTTCTTCATCCCACCAAATGCTCTCCATACTCCAAGTTTGTAAGCCAGACTTTCTCTTTTAAATGACACAAGTGTATTCTCTAAGACCAAGCTGAAATAACTTCACAATGCCATCATCAGGCTTACTTTCTCAGACTCGTCCAGAGAAGACATACAGCTGCTTTCACTGGCTGAGATGGATTAAACATGCCTGGGAAACAGACTTCCCCAACAGCCCCTTTAAGTCCAATGGATGTAATTCCAGGTTTTGACACTTCTAAACTAAATCTCTGCAAGCAGATCAAGATTCCATTCAATTATTTAAATATTCGTCCCCTTCAAGACCGGCTCCATGTGATTGAGTGCCCTGAGATAACTTTGTTATGATATGGCGCTATATAAATAAAATTGAATTGAATTGAATTCAAGTAACAAGAGGCACACTTGGCAGCAGTATCAGCTGTGCACATCTGGAAACTGAGATTTTTCCACTCTCCACTGTCCAACTGTTTGCTTGGTAAGATCCCCATTAACTCCTGAATAGCAGCAGCTCTTCTTCCTGTTCCACAGTGATCATGGTGACAATACACAAATACACATTCACACTACGCTAACATATCACAGTGTGATGCACGTCTACTGGGTAATAAATGTATTGACAATATAACTGTTTAATTATTTTTACCAGACCGGCTCTGACCAAATCTGTCATCACTCTCATTTCATGCAGAATGCCCATGGAACCCTACACACTAAATCAGAATCAGATCAGAATCAGAAATACTTTATTAATCCCTGAAGGGAAATTGCTTTTTGATACAGTTACAATGCTCGATAAAGTTATTGAAAAAAGAATAATAAACAGTAGAAAATA
>JAVQJD010001464.1:0-10586 GCA_036023655.1 Nannoperca australis
GCAATGATCTGGCGACGATCATCTGGAGAGCAGGGGAATATATGCAGTGGGTAGATGAGATGATGAGGAACAGCTGGGTGCCACAAGGCACTGGTGGCCACAGGCTTCAACTGGGATACGTGCAAGGTCGGGTGGACCCTCAACGAACGTTGCACGGCGAGCCTCACAGCGGAAGGGTTGACCACCATGCTAACCTCAAACGGGCCAATGAACTGGGGAGAAAGAGGTGATCCGATGGAGTAGTCCTAGGGTCTGGCTGAGTCCGTTGGGCGGCCCACCCCAGAGATTTGACCTCCCGATTAATGGCCGCTACCACGCAGGAGGAAGGGACTATGGTATCCGGGCCGGGAGCTGCGTCATCCAACAGATGTTGTCGGGAGAGAGCATCAGGTTTCAGGTTCTTCGTTTCTGGGTGAAAAGTGAGGTAAAAGTTAAAGCTACCAAAAAAACAACGCCCACCTGGCTTGCCAAGGGTTGAGACGCTTAGCAGTTTGTATGTAGGCCAGGTTCTTGTGGTCAGTCCAAACCACAAAAGGGTGCTCTGCTCCTTCCAGCCAGTGGCGCCATTCCTCCAATGCTAGTTTCACGGCCAGAAGTTTGTGGTTCTCAACGTCATAGTTGCGTTCAGCTGGCGACAACTTACGTGAGAAGAACGCACAGGGATGCAGCTTCTGATCCAGCGAAGACCGTTAGGAAAGGACCGGTCCGACCCCCGTGTCAGATGCGTCCACCTCCACAATGAATTGCAGAGAGGTCTCTGGGTGGATGAGAATGGGGGCCGAGGCAAACCTCCTCTTGAGCCCCATGAAGGCGGCGTCGACTTCCAGAGTCGATCTGAATGGGATACAAGGAGAGGTCAGTCTGGTGAGGGGCTGTGCCACTCGACTGTAGTCCCTAATGAACCTTCTATAGAAGTTTGCGAAGCCCAGGGATCTTTGCAGTTGTTTGACCCATGAAGGCGTTGGCCAGTCAGTAGCTGACGAAACCTTTGCCGGGTCTGCCTGTACTTGCCCACGACCCAGAATATAGCCCAAGAAGGTAACTGAATTTCGGATTTGACAACTTATTCTCCAAGAGCCGCTACAAAACCTGCCGAACTTGCGGAGTGTGCTCCTCCAGGGACCGGGAAAAGATCAGGATGTCATCTAGATAGACAAAAACAGATCGGTTAAGGAAGTCCCGAAACCCCTCATTAACCAAGGCCTGAAAGACCGCCGGGGCATTAGTGAGACCGAAAGGCATGACTAGGTATTCGTAGTGGCCCAGGGGCGTGTTGAAAGCAGTCTTCCATTCGTCGTCCTCTTTAATCTGGATGAGATGGTAGGCATTCCTGAGATCCAGTCTGGTAAAAATCGTGGCTCCCTGCAGAGACTCAAAAAAAGAATTCATTAAAGGCAAGGGATACTAATTGTTCACTGTGATGCTGTTGAGGCCACGGTAGTCGATGCAGGGACGCAGACTCTTATCCTTCTTAGCTACGAAGAAGAAGCCGGTGCCGACTGGGGAGGAGGAGGGCCGAATGAGGCCGGCTTCCAGGGAATCATGGATGTATTGCTCCATAGCTTCTCTTTCGGGTCAGGACAGGTTGTAGAGGTGACTGGAGGGAAGCGGGGTACCAGATAGAAGATTAATCACACAGTCATAGGGACGGTGGGGGGGAAGAGACAGTGCCCATTGTTTGTTGAACACCTCCAGTAGGTCCTGGTACACTGTTGGGATGGACGAAAGATCGAGTGGAGGGCATACAGCTGAAGAGGCAGAGGAAGACACCGGTGCAAGCGCGGATTGCAGACATGTGGCATGGCAAAAGGCGCTCCAACTCTCCACCTTTCCAGTGGACCAGTTAATACAGGGGTTATGTTTAATTAGCCATGGATTATAGGAGCACGAGAAGAGGAAATAACGTGAAATTGAATAGTCTGTGATTACCGGACAACAGCAGGTATACAGGCTCCGTCTGGTGTGTAACGCGGGCAATAAGATCTCCATTCAGGGTGTGAGCGTCGAGGGGAATCTTGAGAGGCACCAGTGGGATCCTTGCTTGGGTGGCTAGTTCGTTGTCCAGGAAACTCTCATCCACGCCAGAATTGACTAAGGCTGGAAGAGGAATAGACTGGTTATTCACACATAGTCGTGCCTCCAATTCAAAACGAGACCTAGGCAACCTTAAGTGACCCACCAGTGTACTGCTGCCTGGCAGCGTCTTAGGTTTCCTCAGTTCAGTGCAGCTTGTGAGGAAGTGACCAGGCTGCCCACAGTAAATACAAAGGCCTGACTGGATCCTTCGCTGACGTTCCCCTGGAGAGAGGTGAGCCCGGCCTAGTTGCATAGGCTCTTCTTCTGGGGCTTGGGCAAGACCGGAACCGGAGGGACCACTTAGAATGGGGCCCCCAGGCTGCTGGAACGACGGCAAGAACGCACAGGAACTAGGGCTTGATCTCTCTCTGCAATGTTCCCTCAACCGATTGTCCAATTTGATGGTCAGGGAGATCAGTTCATCCAAACTAGTGGATTCGTCCCTGGATGCCATTTCATCTTTCAGGGAATTGTTGAGCCCCTGGAGGAAGAGTTCTTGAAGGACTTCGTCACCCCACCCAAGCTCCGCGGCTAAATTCCACAGAGAATTCAGACACGCTGTTAGCACCCTGGTGTAGAACTAGGAGGCGTTTGCTTGCTTCGTTTCCTTTGATGGGATGATCAAAAACGTTCATCTCAGAGATAATGGCAGAATAAGAGGAGTTTAAAGCAGGAGAATTCCCCCAGACAGCCAACCCCCAGGTTCTGGCCTTACCAGAAATCAATCCCATAACAAAAGCAATTTTCGACTTATCTGTAGCATAGGTCAGTGGTTATAGCTCGAAAACCAGGGAGCACTGGAGCAGAAAGGGACCGCACGTCCCCAGATCCCCGTCATATCGCTCTGGAGTGGGAATGTGGGGCTCCCTAGGCCGATAGGGGTACGGAGGTGGAGCCATCACTGGGGGCGAAGAGGCGACCTCGGGCTGGGCACCGGAAAAGCCAGCGGTAGGGGGCGCTGGAGAGGGCTGGGCCAGGTGGAGTTGGTTCTCCATCCGTTGCACGCTGGCAGTCAGGTTTTGAAGCGCCTCCATTACCTCCCGAAGGACCAGGTCGTGGTGTCCTACTAGAGCCCCTTGGCTGGAGAGAGCATGGCGGAGATCCTCCGTGGCATGGAGGAGATCGTCAGGTGTCCGGCCAAAAGTGTCCGTGTCTGCTGGGTCCATGTTATGGCCAGATCATTCTGTTATGATCGTTAGCGTGGGCCCAAGTGCAGACAGAGGCACGGCTGAGTAGAGAAAGCAGCGTTTAATTTACACACCAAAACAAAAGGGAAGGAGGATTGGACCCGGAAAGGACAGGGACCAGATGGAGGAGGGTGGACGCGGGGATGACCGGTGGGAAGGCTGTTTCCAGGTGAGTGAACCTTCCAGAGAAGGGAATGGATGAGCAGGCGGGCTGGAAGACGGAGCTGGATCCTGAGCGAGCTGAAGGCAGTGAGGACAAAGCAAGTTAGAGGAAAATCAATCAATATACAGCTGAGCAAAGAAGACTAGTGCAAAACAAAGGCACGCAAGGGGCCGAGAGCATAAGCTACCACAGTAGAAGAGGCAATGATCTGGTGACGATCGTCTGGAGAGCCGGGGAATATATGCAGTGGGTAGATGAGATGATGAGGAACAGGTGGAAGCCATCAGGCCGGAAGGCAGGTGCGTGCATCGAGGCTCAGGCAAGAGGAGGGAAGAGGAACACACAGGGACAAGACCCACCAACACACACAAAAATCCTAAAACAAAACATATTATGGCAAAAAGAAACGCAGCAAATAAGGCAAGAGAGGAATGCTGGCAGAACATTTCTAATTGTGTAAATTCATGTTAACATTTATTTTACCACTCAATGCATTCTTAATGTCTCCCATTTATTTCTAATGGGACAACTGCATGCTGTAGAGCAGATTAAACATTACACTTAAAAACTGCATTTAGTTCTGAGACAATGAAGGACACGTGGAAATCAATCAAGAAATCACTTTGAAATAAATTGTATGAATTGAATATTATCTGTGATAATTACCAATAGACTAATCGATTTTCTAATCAGTGTTCCATTAGCTGTGGTACCAGTAGTGTAAAAATGACTTGGGAGGAAATCAAGACGGAGCACAAAAACGTGGTATAAATGGTATGTTGCTTTATCATTCTATTAGTGTACGGTGTAAACTTGTGTAAAGTGTTAGTTTATTACGATTGCTTACAGACTCAAATAAAATTAAAAAAACACACACTGAGTGAAACCTGACACTCAATGGGCAAAACTTCACAACTAATCACATTCTCAGCCTCACTTTTTTGCAAAACACTACACACACTTCTCTATATTAAATAAAACACAAAATTTCACAACATCAACATTTCACAAAACACATTACCACAAAACACAACAATATTACTCAAAAAACAACATTACACAAAACACAACAACATTACACAAAACACAACATTTCACAAAACACAACATTACACAAAACATAACGGCATTTCAGATTACACAAAGTGTAGGACAATACATTTTGTTTGTGATTAGACAGAACCCAAGTCCATCAATAGGCCTACTTTACAATATCGGAAGTGCAAACCAGCACCAAATGTTGGGAGAACTCTCTTCCGGGTTGGGCACTAGCTTAACAATGGCCAAGGCCCTTGGAGTCCAAGACCAGGCATACGTGCCTTCTTGTTCTAACTCTAAATAAACAGCCAACCGAAAGCTTTCCAACTGACAGCATTTACCATGAGGAGAGACCAGACACAAACCAAAAGAAGTGGTTGTTATGTGGCTGATCCGGTTTGTCCGGTACCACAAGCATAGCATACCCTGACATCACAAAACAACAAAAAAAGGCTCTAGCCCCAGTGCTGTGGCATGCATAAAAGCGTACCACAGCCACTCCATATGCGCCAAGTGTCCCTCCTCACAGCGACAGGCCAGGAAGAGTATAAATAACTCACTCTGATAAAACACCCAGCACGTGTGCTGAAACGGGACACATTCTGTAACTAAAAATGAATAAAGCAGAACAATTGTCTGCCCCCGTGCAGAATGCGCCCTGACCAGGGGATCTATCCCAGAGGAGATATATGCCTGTTTAACAGCTTCACAGTAGGGATGTGCGATACCACAATTTTTCCTTCTGAGCCGATACCAAGTAATACCAAGCCTAATATACCGATATCGATACTTTTTTCTTATAAAGCCATGATTTATGAGGTGAATGAATCGTCAGTATTCTAAATCATTTTTATGATGATAAATGATTTTTGTGACTTCCACTGTTAACTAGTTAATCATGTGCAAGTTAAAACCCAGGACAGAAATTTTTTGACAAAACATTTTTTGTACAGTTCACAGTTATGAACTGCAACTGTTTGCATTTCATTGCATTGAACATCATAAACATATTTTTTGAATAATCAAAAAAGTGTACAAAATTATTAAAGAAGGACAAATGTTTTAAAAGGTAAAGAATGCAGTCCACCAGCTGATGTGATGTTGGCGCCGCTGAGTCACGTGACGGAATGACACCAAAACACAACGGGGCGGAGCGGAGGGAGGAGGGGGAGGAGCAAAGCCTGCATGAACGATGTCAAAGGAGCAACGTTTTCACTCAGACATGCTTTGATGAAACAGTAGCAAGTACTGAACGTAGAGGAGAAAAACTGAAATTAAAGTATCGATCCCATCAGGCTAGTATCAATCCAATACAGATACCAACGTTGGTATCTATATAATCGATTTTTGGATCAATCCGCACATCCCTACTTTACAGAGCCAGTGAGACAGACGCTGTGGAGAGAGAAGAAGCCCTTGAGACTGCTCCCTGTAGTGCACAAAGAATCGCTGGGAATGGCACAGCACTGCCGTGCGCACAACATAGCAGGACAACGAGCAGAGGAGATTAGAAGTGGCCTCCTCCTCAGACCTGTGAAGAGAAAGGAAAAACCTGTCCAGCATTATCACTCTCGAACTAAACAAGCTATTAATGCAATTCGGCGTAAAAGGCCGGTTAGGGTGCAAAATAGCTGCTGTCGTCTCCTTGGATCCTGAGACATGAAGGAGCCACAGAAAGAGCAGTTAAATCACCCACCCTCTTTGCAGGCGTCACAGCCAGCAACATGGCAACAGTATATGTCCAGACCAAATTCCTATCCACTAACAACTGGAGATAAGACAGCACGTGAGGCAGGGAGCATTCAGTGGGATCCAAATTCTTTTTCACACACCATTTGGCTGTGTAAGACGCTATGGTAGACGCAGCCCCGGCGCTCTGAATAACCTCACGAGATAGACCCATCCACTCTAAGCGTTCTCGTTCAGGGGCCAGGCCCACAGGCGCTTGCCTATTGATGGGTAATTCCTGATCACTCCCCCCAGCTGGAGAGAGTGTCCCCGCACCATAGCAGTCACCACGGCCGGCCTGACAGCAGCCGCTGCAGGCACGAAACCATGAGAATCGCTGGCACTGCACGAGTGGCGAACAGATCCACCTCCGCCATGCTTAACCTGAGCCATAACTGGGTGATCACATCCGCGTGCAGGCTCCAATCTCCTTGGCGAGGACCCCCCTCAACATAATATCTTGCCCTCTGTTCAGTTCGCCGGGAATGTTCGCAGCTCTGAGTAAGTGTGTATGCCCAGCTTTTCCTGCTGGCGATTTATGTAGGCTGCTGTGGCCTTGTTGTCCGTGCCAATCACTCCTTCCTGATCGGAGCCGCCACCTCAGCCTCCCGCAATGGCATCCAAGAATACTTAATACAAATCGTGGGCTGCAAGTCCTCGCAAGCTTACCAGCGTTACATTCATACAGATCTCAAATCCACTCAAACCTGTCTAAAGTAATAGGAAGTTTTTGGGGGTCCATCGTACCCGGGTGCCACAACGGATTCCCTACGAAGCTTCCCCAAACCACGACATTATCAGAAGACTCAAGCATTCCAGCTCGAATCATTGTTAAAATAAATCATTCAAATGTATCTCGTTGATGGTTTGGTCCTTGCTAGTGAACTACATGTTAGTAAGCCTTTGTGCTAGAAACTTCTCTCATGTACCACCAAGCCTAAAATGATAATACATAATACATTTTAAACTTCCATTTAAAATGTAAATGTTAATCTTAGTTTTCATGCAGTAGTTGAACATGAAGAGTTTAGACTTATTGTTCTTTCTTCTTTGAGTTTGTATGAACGAATTCACACACACTTACAATTAATACAGGTTATGCTTCAACGCGCACACACTTGGAATTAATTAATTTCATGCATGAACACATGCACATGCCCCACACTTATGCTTCAGCACCGACACCGACACTTTCATAACCCTCACCCTGCAGCTAACGAACACACTTATGCCAGCACACTCAAAAAGACACACACATACACACAGAGTATAAAAACGCTGTAGTACAGGTAATAAATACTGTAAATGGAGCAGCTTTAGCCTATGTGGCTAAGTTATTGGTAAGCAATGAAAGAATAACTATACAGTCTCTCTCAGTTGGTGTTTATCTTGTGTGAGATTGTTGTCAATGTTCCTGTTACAGTTATTTTTGTTGATAATGCAGTTTTATTTATGTATATATTTAATACATTGTTGTTAATGCAATTTGATGCACGTTGAAGAGCTATTTCAAACCGCCCCATTCAATCTTGTTCATTGAAAAGGTACTATACAACTTTGTTGGTATAAGAGTATGGCATATTTGTGGCCTATATAATTTTATTAAAGTAAAACCACATAGGTCAATATCAGTAAGTTATACAATTCAATTGTGGAATTCCTTCTTTTTATGTTGAGGGAACACAGAGCCATCTCCAAATTTAAAAATGTCTTTGAGGGAACATAGGGTGGACCTCGATTCCAATGGCTACAATGTTTTACATTAAAAAAACACAAAAATGCCTATTGAAATTTCAGTTAGCAGGTTACTTATTTTGACTGCAACTGTGTTTTCTAGACTGGACAGGTTAAAAAGCTATTTATGCCATGACCATTTACCGTGTGGCAGAGACATGAGAACAACACACAAAAACAGGCACTTTATTTTACAAAGATCTCTTCATCAGGCAACAGCATGTTCTCTGTGGGCTGAGTAGAGAACTGGCCAAGCTATGACATTCCCCCTTAGACAAGTCTATCCCCCACTTAACCAGCTACCCTCAGTATTACAGCAAACCAAACCACCCCACTAAGCCCACTATAGAAATTGACATGCGAATACACACACATGCACTTAATGCAGTGTGATGGAAATTTACTCTATATCCATATTAATCCGTATAATGCTGATTTGATTTATGTCTCCTGATCATTCTGTGCTTTGAGACTGTTTTTCTGTCTGTCCTTGCTTTCTCAAGGGAATTCATTCTGTTATGGGAATCCCTATCTGACTGCTGACTTGTTTTGGGTTTTGCTACACTCACAGACTTGCCTGCAATAAGACAGTGTAACGAGGTTCTTCCTGTCTCTCTTGACTGTGACACCCCTTGAGTGCAGAAAGCTTAATAAATACTCAAAAGACTTTGGTGATTCAGACTCTTAATTTCCAGATTACCGCCACACAGGACAGTCACACAAAAGTCACACACACAAGTTAATACATGGAAAAAAAACACCAGTTGGTTCCTTAAACACAAAAGTATGTATGTATGTATGTATGTATGTATGTATGTATGTATGTATGTATGTATGTATGTATGTATGTATGTATGTATAAATAATAATTTATTTTCTTATTTAATTAGATAGTACTTTATGTTATTACTGTCACAAGGACATCATACCTTTGTAAGCAGCCTCAGGTCTGGTGGGAGCGCGAGGGGAAACAGGGTGGTCCGAGTAGCCGTAGCCAGAGTTCACATTCTCATAGTCAGGTGCACGAGGCTGAGGAGGCCTGCGACCGACACAAAGGGAGAGAAACAGAACATTAATGAAAAGTCTTCTTTACTGACTGGAAATATTTGGTATTAAGAAGTAGTGAGTCTTGTACCTGGCAGGCTTGTTGTGGTTCCTCTGCCTCTGGTGTTCATACTCATCTCGTGCTCTGGGCCGGACTACTTCCTCCGAAATCGACTGAAAAACAAAAACCATAGCTCCTAAAATGATGGTTCTAGTACCACAGTGGAAATACACTAGACTATTAAATAAAGTCACAGACTGCAAAAATATTTAACCCCAAAGCACATGCTTTATAAAAAAAGAAAAAAAAAAGGAGTATGGTTATGGAAAATTACCCTGTGGTCTCCCTCTTGCCGCCTCCTTTCCATTGCCATCCTATCCACGGCCAGCCTCTCCCTCTCCCGTTCCTTCTCTTTCTCCCTCTCTCTCTCATTCTCCCGTTCTCGATTCTTCCTGTACTCCTTTTTCTCTTGTTCCATCATCAGTCGGGCGATTTCCTGCCAGAGGAAGACACATCAGACACAACCACGTCAACAGATGTGTGGGCGACACGTCGAGGGTGTTTCTTGTCAGTACATATTTGTACAATAAATATATACATACACACACTGTAGTTTAACTGTTACATGAAATTTGCCTTCTTAAAAAAAACTAAACACCCTGTTCACAGCCGTGTATGCATCTAAAAGAATATTAAATAACTAGATTGTCCTTTTACATAATCTTGGGCCAGAAAAGAATCTGGTTTAGACGTGGCTTTGCAGACTCCGGGTTATGTGACTATAAAGCTGATTCAATTGGCTGAGCTCAGGAAATGAAAGGATATAAAAAGGAAAGTTTTTATATTAAACTAAGAAAAGTTTCCAGACTTCATGCCCACGCACCTCATCCTGCGCCACTTGGGCTGCACGCACATGCATCTTGCTTGCCTGAAACCCAGAAAACAATCAAAAAGTCACATATTGCCCAGAGCAGAACGCAATATTCCAACATTATATAACATAGGAAATTATAAGAAATTACTGAGATTGAGGCCTGTCAGTATGTAGTTTTGTTAATCAGGCTTCAGGCCATTTACAGCAGATGTGAGAGTAGATCACTTTATTACACCGTGCTTCTTTCACACAGTATTCGCTCCAGATATTGACGATGTTAAAACGTTCCACATCAAACATAGACTTCACACATCATTTGAATCATCATCATCATCATCATTATAACCCAAACATTTCATTGTATAACTTTGATAAAATTAAGCCTTTCCCAAAAATCTTATTCTATAAAGAGCTGAATAACCCCTGACCATACCAAGTATAATAGTGGAAAGAACTGGTATTGTACTTGTTACACTAAGCCTATTATTTTGATACTAGACTTATAAGCTCAATATCTGCCTTTGTATCTCCGCCCTGACTTCACATTCAAGCATTAACCAGAAGCTGGGTGTCAGTATTGAGCTCCTGCTCTTTGTAGCCAGTATTAACATGCACAGCATACATTTTTGGATCTTAGCAGCTTAATGGAGAGAGTTGTTAAATGTAGCACACACACACACACACACACACACACACACACACACACACACACACACACACACACACACACACACACACACA
>JAVQJD010001473.1:0-11951 GCA_036023655.1 Nannoperca australis
AAACCTTCCACACTTTTGCTTGCAAACCCTAAAGTTTTGCTTTCATGTGTGGAAAGTTTCTCTCTCAAACCATTTTTTTTGACTGCTTTAAAAAGAAACAAAATTCTCTCCATAGAGTCCTGGAGTGAGTGGAAATCCTCTGTCAGCTTACATATTGTGGTTGTGTTCTCCATCAGTAGGTTTGAGGGATTGCGAAAGGAGAGAGAGAAAGAGAGAGAGAGCTCCAGACTGCTGGGCACAAAAGCTCAGAGGGGTGAGATGGTAGCACACACACACCCACACACACACACACACACACATACATACACACACACACACACACACTCATCTAATCTACCTCTGTCAACTCACACCTGTACGTATTTTTCCGATGCATCCCTCTCCACTGCTTTCTCACGTCTTCACTTCACCTCTTACTCACTCAAATGTTTTGTGCCCTTTACTGACTCCATATTCCCCTACCTTAATTTTAAATTCATGTGTTATCCGACTCAGGAAGCATACAATGGAATACTGAACACCCTGTTGCCCGTTTCTCTCTGGGGTGAAAATGCGGTGGGTAAAGAGTTACTGGGTGACTGGGTGACAGGTGAGCAGAGCGGAGCCTCATAGGTTCATTACCAGATGGCAGAGTGAAGCGCTCCAGGGCACGGCGGTTGGAGGTAACACTTCGGGCCTCCTCATCAACATCCTGTCACCTCCATTTTCATACTCTCAGGCTTGGCACAACGGCTGACCTGGTCCTCTCCCCCCCCATGGGAAAACTGTCTTCCTGAACAATAAGTCAGCACCTGGTAGCAAGAAAAACAGTGCGTTTGTTTAGTCACAGGGAAAATGAAAAGTGTGACGTCAGCTGACCTTCATGTGAATTTGATACGCAGTTTGCAATGAACAGCAGGGTAGGACTGAGTGTCTGTCATTTTATGTTTGTGCTAAAGGATGTTCTATCCCATCTTCTATTTCACCTTTTTCTAACAATGAAAAAAAACATTTTCACACATTGAATACGTACTATGCGTATGGCATTTGGCTTCCATATAATGGTCTCCATTACATAACTGTTCTGTAATGGCTATAGGTAAATGTGACAAGATCATTGTGAATAGAGCTGCTATGCTTGCATGATTATGCAGGAGGTATTGATACAAAGGAAGGGGAGAGTTCTGTCACAGGCAGCATCAACAGTGGATCTTAAAACTCTACAGTTCAACACCACACAAATGGTAATTATTTTGCCCTACACTGCGAGAAGGAAAAATGAATCAAAACACCGATTTTTTGCCATGATAGCGACATGGCTCTAAGGATATCAATTGCTGGTCTGTAGTCCATCACTTTTGGTCCAAACTGTAATATCTCAACAATTGCCATGAAATTTTGTACAGACACTTATGAGAAGGAAGCCTACTAATCACTTTTGTGATCCCTACATTTTTCATCTAGCGCCATCATGACGGAAACAATTCAATTTGTCCAATACTCTATGACCAAATAACTGCAAAATGTATTGCTAATTGGCAAATGTTAGTGTGCTACCACTGTAAGATGGTGAATATGGTAAAGATTACACCTGCTTAGAATCAACATGTTAGCAATATCATTGTGAGCATATTAGCATGCTGATGTAAGCATTTGCTAAGCACCGCTGGGCCAAAGTACAACCTCACTTTTGGGGCCATTTTATGCCTTTACTTATAGCTGACAGTAGAGAGATGACAGGACTTAATGGGAGGGTGATGGGCAAAGTCATGCAACAATGGTCCCTTAGTTGGACACAAACCAATTATGTTGCAATTCAACCCTAGGCCACCAGGGTGCCGGATGAAAACACATTTTATAGACAGTTCAGACATGATTAGAAACTCCTCTACAACTTTAAATGGTCCCATTCACAGTATTTTGTGGTTTATTACACACATTTTATTATATATTTTAGTATGAGATGATGTTTATGCTGCTGTTGGCTTTATGTTAATGTGACAGAATTCAGTTCAGACTTGTTCTGTGCTGGAAGTGTTACATAAATGGTATGATGTCTGACTTTGTAAGATTGCCGTGCAGTCACTCAGGTGCTATAGAACATGAGAACAACATGGAAAATTACCAGCACATTTATGTAATAATGTGTTAGTCACAGCTGCAATCCTATTAACTTTCCCATTACTAGCATGGTCTGATTTTCTTCTTATTGTCCACACAGACTGCAAAGTAGGGGCTCTTAATTTCAAACTGCAATCAAAAGGAGGTTTTCCAAAGGCTTAACTTCAGAGTCTTTGAGAAGTTCCCCAGACAATTTCACTGCAGTATGAGTGTACTTTTCACTGTTATCTTTGAGTAGAAGAGGTAAGAGAAGGAAGTCATGCAATATCAGTCTGCAATATGTTTAGCTGAGGGTTAGAAATAGCCAGGCTTGTAATTGCTTTGGGACAAGCTAGGATGGTTCCTCTGGCAGTAGGAGATTTTCTTTTGGTCAACCATGAGGGCAATAAGACAGATAAGGAAAAAAAGGGAGAGAGAGACGAACTGAGAAAGGAGAGAGGGAGTGAGATTTTCTGATTTTCTGAAGTGTTCTGAAAAAAATAGAGGCATTATCGTCCCATGAGGTTACAATGTAAAGCCCACAGTTGGTTGCCCTTCCAAACTCTGAGGTTTAGGAGAGGAATACACATATAAAACTGTGAAGGAAAAAAAGGAGAAAGAGTTTCGATTTCTGAGTGCATTTCGACTCATGGGCATCCCTTACAGCTGTTTGTCCGCAGCTTTCGGCAACTGTCAGACAACCCTCAGAGGAGTCGTGTCGCAGTCTGGGATTTTCAGTGTTACTATCAACAGCTTTTCTCTAAACGACTTCACTCCTGTTTCATTACCACTTCTCTACAAGATAAAACCTGCTGAAAGATACAGGCAGAGTGTGAAGCACCCGCAGCCACTGATGGGGCTGACTGTCTCGTACAGTAATGTACATTACTTGCACTTGTCAGTAGAGCGCTTGTTTACAGTCTCTAAGGTGTGTCCTTTAATTAATAGCTCTAGGGCTGTTCTGGGTGTTTAGCTGTCTGTAATGGGAATTAATTTACAAAAGTGGATCAGTAGAGTAGACTCTCCACCTCTGCAGCAGAGATGTGGGTTAGAGCTGAAACAATTGGTCAAGGAATAAATAATTACTTTGATAATTGATTAGTCGTGTCATTTATTTATGTTAATATGTGTAATATAAATAAGCATTCACTCCTTAAGTTCAGTGCATTTTCTGCTGGTCTTATGTGATAAACTTTAAAATCTTCAGGTTGGTGGGAAAAATGGCTTTAACTTGAGCTTTAGGATACTGTAATTTAGAGGTATCTTTTACTAATTTCTGATATTTTGTAGATTTACCTTTTAGACTAGAAAATTACCAGATTAATTTAAATTTAAATAATTGTTAGTTCCAGGTCTAAAACAAATACCAATACATTAAGATTTACATGTAAACAGATAATGGACCATTTTTCCAGTGTATATATATATATATATATATATATATATACACACACACACACACACACACACACAACAAATGAGCCACAAACAGGGAGGTGGAGATACAAGTAAAAAATTCAGACATTTGACTAGGTTCATCCTCAACTACTTTTAATCCGCTCTCAGGATAAAAGATAAAGCTAAAGCTTGACTGATATTGCACTGGTGTTATTTTTACGTCATGATCTGATATTGAAGCCTGGGACCTTGCAGTAGAGAGAAAATGATGAGCTGAAGGTAGGGACCGTCTCAAATTGTCCAAGAGAGTTTTCAGATTTTTATCAAAAACGTTCTCTTATTTTTTTTCATAAAAACTTCACACCGACTTTACGTTCCTCTGGGCCTTATCCTATTATAACCTCCACTTTTGAAAGAGTAACTTCACCCAGTCTAATACCCAGGCTTTCCCTGCTAACTAATAGGGAAAACATGCTTTTACCACAACCTGTGCAGTGTGGCGCTATAGTACCAATCTAAGTGTAACAGAGAGCACCAAAGAGGGTTTAAGAGACTTGTACCTTTACTTAAAGTCTATACACACCCTTAAATCTGCAAGAACCTTCTCTCCCAGAAAGAAAATGTAGGGGAAAAAGTAAGGGAACAACAACTGTGTGTGTGGACACAGGGGAGGAGTGACTGACACTGATTAGTCTTTTTTTATAGATATTTCCTGACAGGTCCCAACTAGTTGACTATGTTAGCATTGGCCTCGCAGGGCTGATTTAAAATAGTAGATGGAGTGTTGATCCATTTTCATTAAATGCAGATTTATATAAATTGGGTGGTTTCATCGCATTACAGTCATATCAAACTCATTGAGTTTACAACTGAAAAAACATGTATAGGTGTACAGAACCTATTTAATGGATTCATTTAGGTACATAGTTGAAATATGTTATTTAGTATATTCTTTTGGCAATTAAACATACACAAACATATTAGAAGTGATATAATTGGCAGCAGGAAACAATTTAACAGGAAATTTACACCAACAAATATACATTCTTTCCAGCCTTGCACACGTCTAGTATAAATCTGAAACACAAATACAGACATTTTTGTTCAATGAACTTATACAGACAGTAGCATTACTACACCCATGCCTTGTCGATATCAGAGAACATCATATCTAGGAAGAAGCTTTTTGTAACCCATCTGGTGATTCATTGTGCTAAAATGTTCTCTTTTTCTTTGGCAATGTTCCAGGATGCATAATATACTAATGAGATACAACAATCTTATTAAACCGACTATATTGTCGCCTAGAGGCACTGAGTCGACATAATTTTTCATTCCTTAGTTTTTTTACTCTTTTGTTGTTTTGTTTCAGCAACACATAGATTAGGTATTTCATTATTAAGAGTATGATCTAGACCTGCTCTTTATGAAAAGTACCCTGAGATAATTTTATGATTTGACGCTATATAATTCAAATTTAATTGAAATTCTCATACTGAACTCTATTATTTTGTTCTCTGGCTTTTTACACTATAACCGAATGCCCTATACACCTCCTGTTGCAAAACATTGACTCTGCTGGTTGCTTTGCTCCAGCAAATAATAACAAATGTGCACGGCCACATCATCTATAGTAATGCCCCTATTGCTTTGCCTCCCTGTTCTATGCTTTATTTCCCCAAACACTCATTTTCCAGTTGTGCAGTTAATTGAATGTGATGCTGGGTGTAAAGTAGTGGGTCCTTAGCTACAGTTGCCTGCTCGCAGTGCATGAGGTAACCGAAGTTAGATGAACTAAAGCAAGGCTCAGATAGCGGCACCAATGGTGCAAAGACACACCCACTGGGTAACTGATCACAATATTCTATGCTGGATGTTCAAAGTAGTTACTGGCTCTTAACACAGATACAGGAGTCAATCAGCTGCTCTGTTGTACAAATGGAAATTTTTTTATTCTCATAACACAGTGAGATTTTTGATTTGCTTTTGGCTATAGTGAGAGAAGATGGATAAATGCAGCACATACAGATGCTTGATAGGTTTAAGACACCAAATGATGCTGCTGGGGAGACAGCATGCCTGGAACAAATGGCCCCAGAGTATTTAATGTGGCATCCTAAAAAAATAAACGACTGCAGCACGCCATTACAGTCAGTATAATATTGTCCTTCCTTTTAGAGCACCACTTAAAACTCAAATGTTTCATCCCCGACAGATCTGGCCCTGCATGTCCCTTTTCATCACAGTACAGTTCTTTTCAAATATTCATATGTATGCATTTTATTTTTATCATCCAAGCTCACCACTGAAACTACTGCGGTGCAAAGAAAACTTCAAGAACCCTCCTATAAGTCTGCAGGCACACAGAATAATGCTGCCTCCAAGCCGACCTTACTGATGGCTCCAACAGGGGCTTTAAAAATAGCCCTGGCTGTCCGCCTCTCCCTCCTCACTTCTCACAACACGCCACTGTCAGTGTGTCGCACCTGCTGTGGTGAGACCATTGCATAACCATCTCTGCTCATGCAGAAGATCAACGTTTCTCTCCAGCGACACACTGAGCGCGTGTACATGTGCGAGTGTGTTCTCTAAAGGCTTCTAACAGAGAACAGAGGACACTGAAGGTCAATACACACATCAAACAGGACCAATGTACTTTTACATATAACTATGCACTATATTAAAATCTTTTTTTATGCTACATTTTATCATAAAATCAACTCACTTTTCAAACACTGTGATGTCCTCAACGAAAGGTTAGGATGTCCTTTTAACAAACAGATCACTAAGTGCTTTTGGCAAGTAGATAGTACATTTATAATATTTACATTATGAGTTTCATGGTGAAATAACTTCATACCTTTTTTCTGGGAGATCTGTAACATTGAAATCCAGAATTGAAAAGACAGAAGGAATTATTTAGGAATGATTATTGATTTAAAGACTAGTTGTATTTGAGCAGTTTACAAGGAAGAGGGGTGAATAATCATTACAATGGACTTCACAACAAAGTGCTTAGAGATTGGTCTTATTCACTCTTTCACAAAGAGATTCACACATTGATGGCAACAGAGCTGGTGCTGGCCTCCATCAGGAACAACTTAGGGTTCAGTTTCTTGGCCAAGGACATTTTGACGTGTGGACAGGAGGAGCTGGGGATGGAACCCCCAACTCTGAGATTAATGGACGACCCGCTTTACCTCCTGAGGCACTGCCGCTTTAACAAATGAACTGATTGTTAAATTAAAGCTGAAATTTGGATTCATTTAGTGGAGTTGTTAAGGAAGTTATGTATGGCGAATGTAGCCATCAGCCTTCCTGCACATAATGTACCAGTTTGAGGCAATTTCACTAACAGACCAGAAAAAAAAGCAAAAAAAAAGCATTTCTACTAACGCCCCCCCCACACAGATGGAATATCATTAAGACACACATACACTTAATGTGCATTATACATTTACACTGGTGGGCACAAGAAGCTGTAAATTCAGATTCAAGAGCCAACAGTCCCAGCAACTAACCAGTCCCATAAAAAACTAGCCCAAAAGCTACAGTTATAGAGGCATTATTTTTGTTTATGCCTTGTGAGGATTTACTCAGCTTTAAAATCAGTTGCTCAGTGTGTTGTACCACTGTGATTAGTTCAGGAAAGGTCATGTAAGCAGAAAATGTGAGGTACAAGAACTGGCCATCACTGATTATAAACAGATTGAAAAGCAAACCAACTTCAAATGTCAGTTAATCAGTCATGCATGTACATAATCTTATATGTGCCATTTACAAGAAGCAAACAAGTACAAACACACAAAATACACAAAAAAAGAAGAGGGAGTAAGTGTGTGAAAAAGTAAAGCAAACTACAACAGCAGCAGTGTAAACTTACAATGTTCAATTTAACAGGCGTTTTAACAAGAAGTACTTTTAGCATTTATAAAGAAAGACAAACAGACAAATTCTCTTCACTTTACAGGGAGAACCTGTAATAAAACAAGAAATAATAAATAGCATTTATGCTTTGATAGCCTGCCTTGACTTTTAATGCTGACTTTAATTGCACTGATTTACTGAGTTAACTTATCTATAAACGGTTCTAAAGTGGTGTTCACACCAACCATTAGCTCTGTCCATTTTAATATAACTGTAAAACACTTTAAATAGTTTAATGATCTCTTTAACAGAAATACTGAGAAATTACTCAACGGTTCGACTCAGATGTAACTTTCTTCTCCAAATGTAAGTGCTACTTATGATTCATGTTATAGCTTGTGATGATCTTTTTGTAAGTGCCTTTGCAATGACAGAAAACAGTGAAAGGTTTTGGTAAAATTTAAAGCAGAGTTTCTCCACTTGTACTGCATCATAGCGTTTATGCATTTTTTAGGCTAACTGTTAATAATTAATGGAATAAAACATTCACTCAAGTGTAGCCTGTTCAGAAAAGAATATAAACTTTTAATCTAAAAAAGAATCTAAAAAACAAATATTCACCATTTTTGTCAACATAATCTCTCTATAGACTAATGTTCAGAGGAGCTGCCTTTAAATTGATCGAGTTAAATGAAAGTTTTCTCTTTAAACATTTCTTTAATGCTAACATTTAACAGGTTTTAGGTACAGAACAAGGTTTGACTGCAGACTGAAAGCATGAAAGTCTCCTTTTACAAGCTTTTTTGATCATTTGTAAAAGTTTTTTTCTTTCATTTTACAGTTGTTTCTACCTATTTAATGTTCCTCTTAATGCATGTTGAGTAAAATCTTTCATGTATTAGGGTGTCTCTATTTCAACACTTGAGAGCTTTGGAGGCGATTTTGTATGCTGTAAGAACAAACATAATACACTCAACTGGTTTGATGCCTGACTGACTTAAATCAGATGGATTTGAAATTGCAATCCAAGATGTAAGCTGCGAATTGTGTGAGCTGTGTTTGCTGTGAGCTGTAGCGAGTCAATTATAGCAGGGGTGCTGGGCAACAGCTCTCTTTTTCAATTACTGTTATCACTTGCCTTTAAAGACGTGTGCATCAAGAGCTAATGCAGCCTTCGACCAAATAGAATGGCTTCGTAGGTCGATGCACAGATAGAAAAATGAATTGCTTCGATAGTGAATAAAGCTCTATAGTGAAGTTAAGAAATAAGATGGAAGTTTCATAACCTTTTGTGATCCTTTGACACTATGCTACTAAATTGACTAAAAGTTCAACTCTAACTTTTAGATTGTATTCTTCAAGTTTTGTTGCAGGGAGTGTTACCTTTTACTGTAACATTTACATTCATTGAGGCCGCTCAGCCCTGCAGTAAAAAACAAAACAAAAAAGCATACAGTAACTTACTCATTGTTTCCAACAATTCTATTTGCAAATAATAAACTAAACTAAATTAATAAAAGTCTGCTATTCTGTATTCAAAATCAAGAGGGTTATAATTGTCTACTTTTTAAAAAGGTAGCCATTGATTGACTGAAAGTTTTGGAAACAACCAGTAGACAAGTTGTGACCATGACCATGTGATATTTCAGTTTTTTTTTAAATAAATTTGCAAAAAAATTCTACATTTCTGTTTTTTTCTGTCAAGATGGGGTGCTGAGTGTACATTAATGAGAGATAAAATGAACTTTTTCAATCTTAGCAAATGGCTGCAACAAAACAAAGAGTGAGAAATTTAAAGGGGTCTGAATACTTTCCGTACCCACTGTATGTGCTGGGGTTACAAGTTTTTCCATCCTAGCAGACCAACATGGCATTGGCATTATTGTTGACTTTAAAATCCAAGTGGCCTCCTACTTATGCATGTAGAACAAGGTGTCAAACAAAAGAAAGGGAAGATCTTCACATGTTCCCCTGAAGAAGTAAACAGGGCCCCACAACGTTGTGCCACAACACAGGCCACTGGCCCTTGCAAGCAAATGAGAAGGGGAGAAAATGCCAGGATGGAAAAGCATTGTGAGAAGCAGGTGCTTAAAGTCCATGGAAGACCAGCAATAAGTCCATTATTCTGTTGTTCAAAGGTAACCTTTGCTGGAGGGTCAGAGACCAAGAGTCCATAGAGCCCTTCTATCCAACAGTCAATGGTGCACGTGACTGAAAGGATAGGGCTTAGTGGGCTCAGTTAGCTGCCTCCAGGAGCAGACAGAGCTTGGTGATGGGTCTTTAAATTATGCTGGTCTTGGTTTTAACCAAGACATTCTAGACAAGTCCTTTAGAGCTTGGAAGAGCCTTGACTACACGTCCTTGCAGCTTCTTGCATAAGTGGAAGGTATTCGATGGTCCATTGGTTCCAAAACAGATCGGCAAGGTATTGCACCTGCCTAGCATGACTTACCAGGCAAGTAAAGATTACTGACCTCAGACCTCAATAGGTCCAAAATAATCTATACCCACATTGGTGATTGGTGGAAGATCTGGTGTTACTTGATCTAGTGGGAGACGGCTTTGACCTGTAGCTGTTTGCTAAAACCACAAAGAATGACCAGACCAAACACCCTCCTATACTGCCCCTTAGGAGATCTTCCAAGATTCTTCCAAGGTGAAGAATGGGGAAAAACGGGGCTGATGACTGCATACTTGCTATAGTACCAGTGCAGGTAAAATTTTGCCATGGAAGTAAAAGTGTACTTACCTATGCCTTCCTTGATCCAGATAGTACACATAGACATATTTTGTACAGAGAATCTCATGAGGTGGCTCATTGCTAGAGGTCGGAGAACTGATGTTGTTTTGCAGACCAAAGGAATGGAGAAAATGGTCAAGAGCTATGAGTTAACTGGTTTAGAAGTAGGCAATGTGGAGGGTGGTACATATCTGGAATTGCCAAAGGTATACACTCAAACCAATATTCCTGTTACAAAGAGAAACATTCTCACCCAGACAGACCTTACTAGCAGAAGATCCAGGTAAGATTAATGCTGATGTGAACTTATTATTAGAGTGAATACTTCAAAGGCTATGGATCCAAGGAAATGGCCCCTATGCAGTGAGAACACTGTTAGGATGGGTGGTTAATGATAAACTTGGTGCTTCCACAGCTATAGATGATGAACGTCCTGTGGTATTAGTAAACCAAATCTCAATTGTTGAGAATTTCCTACAAAAATAATATGCACATGACTTCCCAAAGAACGTCATCATGCCAAACAACTACCAAATGGCACAACAGCAAGCCTCACACCTCAAAAGAAAATCCCAAAAGGATCAGGTTTATGCAACTAAGTATAAAGGTTTCATGAGTGACGTCATCATGAAATGATATGCTGAGAAGGAACCACTTGAAGATCTACAACAGGAGAATGGCAAGGTATGGTCTATACCCCACCATTGTGTCTACCATAAATGCAAAATAACTACCCGTGTGGTTTTCGATTGAGCATCATCCTATAAAGGCTCAATCACTCAACAAAGTAATCCTTAAGGGCAATGCCATAGCACATTTGCTCATTAGTGTTCTGAAAGCTGTGGCTTCTTAACCAATTCTAGCCACTCTCTAGGTTGTGGTTTTGGACTTGCCTCAATTTGTTTGTTTGCATCCACTTAGGCCTAACAATCAGCACAAAGAAGTCCCAAACCATCCTGCTCCATGGAATTCCTACACTAAGCCCACCATCTTTGGGAATGACCAAAAGCTTTCAGTTGTTGACTAGTTTCCACTTTCGTGGAGTGCACATACAGCCAAGCCCAAAATTATTCATACCTTTGTCAAATTGTGACTTAAAGTTACTTTTATTCAACCAGCAAGTGTTTTTTTTGATTGGAAATGACACAGAAAATTATTTCTCAGATTTTATTTACATTTGAACAAAAAGTGGCATGTTCAAAATTATTCATTCCTTTGCAAACTGTCACAGTCTACGGGAAAATCCAAAGTTCCGAATAGTCCAAGCTGTTCTAAAGCATCCTAATTCATTGGGCTGTTTTAATCAACTCAACAGGTGAAAAACTGCAGCTCCCTGCAGTTGGTTTGTGGACAGTGCGTCTACGCATTGTGGCTGCTCACAAGTCAGGAAAGGTCTATAAGGCCATGTCTAAATGTTTTCAAGTTCCAGTGGCTGCAGTGCAAAGTATTACTAAAAAATACAAGACGTTCCGCATTGTGGAAAATCTCAGAGGACGTGGTCGGAAGCCAAAAGTGACCTGTGCTGGCCCGGAGGATAGTGAGAGAGGTGAAAAAGAATCCAAGGATCACCGCCAAGGTCATCCTGGTGAATCTGGGCTCTGCTGGTGGTAATGTCTCAAGGCAGACAGTCCAACGGACACTGCACACTGCTGGGTTCCATGGACGCAGACCAAGGAGGACGCCACTTCTCCAGATAAGGCACACAAAAACCTGCTTGGCCTTTGCAAATGCTCATTTGGACAAAGAAAAAAACTTCTGGTCTTTTGTTTTATAGTCAGATGAAACAAAAATTGAATTGTTTGGCCACAATGATGTATCCTTCATTTGGCGTCAAAAAAGAGAAGCCTTCAACCCTAAGGCCTAGATT
>JAVQJD010001474.1:0-18147 GCA_036023655.1 Nannoperca australis
CACACACACACATTCACAGAGTCACTGACCAGGGCATTTCTTCTCGTTACAGGACCGGACCTCCTCTCCTGAGCCATCGCAAGGGTAGCCCTGTATTCCAGTGCCCTCACACATCCTGAAGCGACGCTGCCAACCGGAGTCACATGTCTTGCTGCAGAGGCTCCAGTGGTTCCAGCTGCCCCAGTTACCTCCACCTAGAACAGGAGCAAAGCACCGCTGAAGTAAGGGGGGTGTAAGGTGTGGTACCCAAATTAAGTCAACATGAGACCAAATGCCTAATAATGCATGTTAGTGTGAATACTAAGCATTCATTTGTATGCCTTACCGCTGCAGGAAGGGTTGGTGCAGTCTCTGCTCTCCTGATGGGGGCCCTTGCATTCAGCCCAGCCGTGCACCGACGCACTGCAGCGCCTCAGCCTCTGCTGTGTTCCCATGTTACAAGTCACACTGCATTTTGACCACGGCCCCCACTCCAACCACTGGCCCTCCACTGGACAGAGGGAAGGAAAGATGGAAGTAGATAGGGAGAGACAGGAAAATTGATGAAGTTGGAAGGAAAAAGATTGTGAGCGACGCGGGGAAATCAGGATAAATTGATCCAGATTTGTGAAGGATTGGAAAGAGGATGTAAAGGATAAGAAGGGTGCAAAAGGAGACACAGAATAGAGAAAGTGAGTATGCATCAAGTAAACAGAATATAGAATGAGTTAGGACGCAGAATATATTTACAGAGGCTATTTGGTTTTCCATAAATAGCAACAAACAAACCAAACTTCATGGTTCTATGGACATTTTAAATATTTCAATCTGTTATGAAATAGCTGATTACAATTCCTTTCCAGCTCTGTTTTAAAGAGTTCACACAGAGTACAGTCAGTTGGATTTTCATTCAACGTGTTATTAGAAAGACACCACATTTCAACTTTTGACTGTACAGAAATAGATTTAAAAAAAGAAAATAAATAATTGCAGCGCCTGTCAGACAATACATGAATTCCAAATAGCTTAACCAAAGCCTGATGACATGCACAGGTGTAATCAAAGCCCTCACTGTCCCCTTTAATAAAAGGACCGTCCCTGGAGTAATTGAGTTGACAAATAAAATATCCCAAATGCAAAATAAAATTATGATAATCAACAAAAGGCAGATTAATCATTTATAATGCGTGTATAACGAAATAAATTTGGTATGTCATTGACTTCAAAGCTAGTGATAAATCAAGGATCTGTGTTACAAAAAAGAACGCAATGATCTACGGCGGAAATGCATGAGAGAAGATCAGTGACAAATAATCTGTTACTGAATGCTTATTTCTTTACTGTCCTTGATGCATATTTTTAAATGGATCTCTGTAACAAAAACTTGATAGAATAACCAATTACTGACCTGTGACTGTGTTCGTTTATATGTTACTGTTGAATGGGACTCATTATATTTTTATAATTGCTAGTTTCTAAAAATTGCCAAAACCTCGTAGACCAAAAACTGGTGTTAAATACAATACTCAAATCCTTTCCTGAACCTGATGGCAATACATCATCTTCCAAAATGTTCTTGAATCTTCAAGCTGCCCTTTACAAACCTTATAAAGATGATATGGTGAACATGTTAATAAACCATCGCCACATTAGCATTGATTTTGAGTCGTGTTTCTAGCCACCCAATGAAAGTCTAATATTCACATTCATTTTTGTTCTTCTTTTGCTCTCTACCAACTCTTCTGTGAAATAGCTGGCTCTTTAGGTGCTAAATGCTCTGCTGTGTCCACCAGCTACTTGCTACTTTGTCTGTCTGCAGTTTAGTGCTGGGCAAGTAGCGTCTAGTGGTTTTATCAGGACTGTTTCACTTTAAACAGCTGCCTTCTGCTGCAGGTAAGGAGGTTGATGAAAACAGGACTGAACCAAAACAGTAAAGTTGCGGACAGTAAAACGCTCCACAGAGCTGAGGAGAGCAAATTTAAATGAAAGTTCTCTGTGGGTTTATTACTACAAGCGACACCTTTCACACAACATAGTCAATTGACCAAATATGAATATAACAATGCAGCTTGTGTAGTGCAGCTTTAAATTTTGATTGCAACTACTAGAGTTTAAAGTTTGATTATTATTGAATCTCTTTAATGTAACCTTCAGTCAAGCTGAGCTGATGTAGGGGTCATATATTTGTCTATAGTGATTAACTATACTGAAAAAAAAAAGTAGAATGAGTAAAGTTGGGGCTAATGTAACATTTAATCATATACATTTTAACTGGCTGCTATGATACGTAAAAGAGAGGAACCTGTACTTACGGCCATTCAACTAACAGTTGATGCTGCATAGCTATTGTGTATGTACTGTAGGCAGTCTATTTGTCTCTATATTAACAGGAATGGCAAAGTGAGGACTGTTCTTGTTTCGGCTCAGAATGAAAAATTGAGGCATACAGTGACATTCTACACACAGGGGCTTTAAGTAGCAGAGAAAGTGAAGTACAGTGCAGTAAATGTATTTGTCTGGTTCTCCCAAGTGGGGAAGCATTGCCAACTCTCCTTGGTAATGTGGTCAATCACAGTGTGTGTGACTCGTACAGGGTTCCAACTAGCTGGGGCCAACAATGTGTCGGTTATGTACATAGAATTAACAGTGAATGTGACATTTCCAAAGTCTGATCCGCAGTAATCAAAGTGAAGTCTTTAATTGCCAAAGTTTCATCATTGGCAGGCACTACTGTGTGTTACATTTATTCAGGGTGAGCTAGACATACACTATGTGCGAAGATATTTCACATCATATGTATTATACTCATAAAAAAATAAACAACATATTTACATCAATTTTAGGTAAGTAGGTATGTAGCATGGCAGCTATCTGGTAGGAAGCTGTTTCCTTGCTAAAAGGAACAAGATATTAATTTCCCTGTAATTAAGACATAGCCTTTCCTCCTTGCACATGCTTGGTTCTGAACTGACTGTTTACATTGTGAGAAAAAAAGTAGGTGTGAAGGAACTTAAAGGCAATTTCCAGGCCGCTCTCTGCCTACACATGAGTAATTACACTAATTAATTATTCATGTGTGACATTTCTGCTGATTTTACTCTTACCCTGTTGATTGTCTTTATTTGATGCAACAGCTGTCATATTAACACTTGCAGCTCTGCCCACATAAGTATACATTTGTTGTGCTGGCTTAGCTTGTGTCTACATAAAAGATAAGAAATTAAGAAATGACAGTAAGAGTGAAATGTTCAGTCTACATTAGTTTTAGCAGACAATATATTATGTATAGAGTATTCTGTATAGCACAGTATACGGTCTGAATATATTGTTTGCAGTAAGATCCAATCACTGAGGCACATATAAAAACATGCATATGCACACACACATACACACACACCCACACACACACACACACACACACAAGATCCATCAAAGCTCTATTCTCTATGCATGGACGTTTGTGCCAAAAGGACTATGCTGGTATTCATCATTTCAAAGGACCATTGCCTTTGAACTCCCAGAACGCTGAATGTGTTGTGATAGATTCGCACATACATACACGAACACATAAACCATATAAAGACACACATACAGAGATTTCTTTAAGGCCCTCGAAGGACGAGCCTACCCTTTCTCCCAAACCCCCTCTTTCTATCACTGTTCCCAAAACAGCATGGCAAAACATCCCGGAGGCCATACTTTAGATTACGACGTCTCACTATTCCTCCCTCTTTGAGACATAACTTTGCAGCCTCTTTGTCTGGCAATGGGTACAGTTTGTTTTATTTAAATATTAACCTTATAAAACCCCTGCTTTGAAAAACATAAAAACAAAATAGCAAAAAAATAAATATAAATATTAGTCTGTAGAGATCACAGAAAAGGCTCAAATCCAGACATGCTCCACTAGCATTCATACTGTATATATGTATCATTTACCAGGGGAAATAATACAGTATTCTTTGCCTTAGCAATAATAAATAAAAAGCACTTACCCTGTGATAATTGCTCAGCCAGTGAGTGATTACATACTACACAAGCACACACACTCTCACTCGGACTGAAATCAATTCAGGCAAAAAAAAAGGTTATTATTCAGAAAGCAGCCACTAATTTTGTCATAAGCTGTCTTGTGTTTTAGTGTCTGTGCATCCATTAATGTCATTATTCCAACGTTATGCAGAAATGATTTATATTCCGCCAACACAAAAAGCATGGAATAAAATAACATCACTGAAATGAATATTCCATTTTAATGCCAATGCTTTTAAAGTAAGTGGTTGTCTAAAGGGGCACTTGAAAATGAAAATTTCAGATGTTAGTATTTACATCGCAGGAGATAAGTTAGTCTACATCTAGAAAGCTGCCCTGTGACAGATCACGGTAGTTGTTGGTCAAATCCGGTCCCACTGTTTCTTCAGAGTCGGTTCTATTGAGACGTTTCAATTGCTGCTCTGTCCTATTCCACTCCAATGGCAGCCTGATAAAGATGTTTCAGCTGGACAGTCTGAGCCAGATTGGAATAAAGTCCTGAGGTACCCTCGACACCAGAATTAGATGGGGCTGCACCAATGACTTATTGCTGTTCTTGATGTGGTGTAGGCCTAACAGGTAATCTCAGAGTAGCTGAAGAGCTCCACTGCTGGAATGCTCTGCAATCTAAACCAAGCCAACCATGGAATAAGCACAGAGGTCCAACCTAAAGGCTTTGCTAGGCTACGATCCTTCAGGATGGGTGAGTGAGAGATAAAAAAGTGGGCATGAATCCCATGGCTGACCACAAATGAATATGAAACTGAAAACTCTAGTCAGGATACAGGTGTTAAAGCAAAGAGCATAAGCCAACAGGAAATGTGTGCATTAAAGGCATGTCAGCAGAACAATCTGAATTGAATTCTGAATTTGTAGTGTTAGTGCATTATTCCAAGTTGGTTGAATGAAAAGTAATTTTATTTGTGTTATGTGTGTTACATTTGTAGCAGTTCATTAGCAAGTGAAACCAGGTACAAATAGACCTTTGTACAACATCAGACAAGTAAGTCAAGAGGAAAACACATTTCAGTGAAAAAAACAAGAGGAAAGCAGGAAACTGTAAAAACAAGACTAAGCATAAACAGCCAGGCGAGGCTGTACTTTGGGACAGTTGTGCATTGAGCTTAATGCATACTAACATGTTCACATTGAAAATGCTAATGTGCTGATCTTCAGCAGGCCAACACTAACCATGTTTATACCATAGTTTATGGCAACAAATCCAATGTTTGTCAAAATAATTTACTCAAAACAAGAAATGTAAACCTCATGGTGGCACTAGAGGAAAAGTCAGGGGACCAACAGACTCTTCAGGCTCCATCCTCTGGGGACCATGAATGTCTATACAAAATGTCATAGCAATACATGTAATGTTGTGATATTTCAGTATGGGCCACTAACGTGACTAAAAATAAAAAAAACTGAAAAACCATAAAAATAGAAGAAAAAAAATACATAAGCAAATGCTTGTCCTTGTATTACACCAGTCGATTAAGTTATTTAATTTAGGTGAATTCATTGGTGTCTGTGTTTAGATTTTTAGATGTCATTGCCAGGGATAGTGGCTTTGCAGCCATTTTTGCAGCCACCAGTTGACGCTTTTGTAGTTCTTTTCAGCAAGTGGAAGATATCATAGCTGTCAGAAATTACCAATATCCTATACTTAAAATTATGGGAGGCTGACATGTACAGTTTTTCCCACTCAGCTTCTCTTAATTACAGTCTGCACAACGTGACATGAATGCAGCATCAGTCCACATTTTGGCAAAGGAGAGAGACACTTCACATCACTTCAAGAGCTATAATGGAAGAACACAAAATATAAATGCAAATGCATGTAAATCCAAGAGCTGTGACTGCAGCCCAATTGTGTTTGGTTTAGATTTGAGTGATTTGAAAGAAAAGATGAAGAGAGAGTCATGCTTGAACAGACAGAGGCCAAGAGAGAGAGAGAGACTGGATGTATCATGTAAATGGGGATGGTACTAACCAGGACACACTGCTATGTTGCAGAGTTTGGTCTGAATGTCGGGCTGTCCACAAGCCACGGCCCCGTCTCCGTTCACACACTTCCTGGTTCGCGTCCTGGAGCCCCGCCCACAGGTTACAGAGCACAGACTCCATGACGACCACTCCTCCCACAGCCCATGCACTGCAAACACCCACAAACACACACGCACACACAACATGGGGATGAGGAATGAGGAAGGGAGAGGGTGGAGCATCCCATCGCAGGCAGGTGGGTTAGAGAATGAGAGAAACATGATATTAAATGTCCGAGCTCATTCCTTAAAAAACATGAAGGTGGTGGCCGTCTAACCTCCACAAAAACATTCCAATTACAAAGGAAAAGAAACGCTGAGAATGATGCTGCACTTACATGTTACTACATGAAAGAAAATGTAGGAATGGACACTGGCATTTGAAGTCATGCAGTTATGCAGCTCGAGTCATGACAAGGAAATTAATGTGTTAAGTTTGCTTCTGAAATTATTAGAGCTTTCAGTTTCTATATGCAGTGAACCAAAAGATCCAAAGACTCCAATGACTTCAAACACTCCAAACACCAATTAAAGTATTAAAAATGTTTCTCCTCTTCTTTCCTTCTTCCTTCCACTTTTTTTCCTTCTTATTGCACATCTCATTCCATTTTAGCAACAGATGAAGTTGAAATTAATCAAAATAGAATAAATGAGCCGTGGAGTTTCAGAAAAACTTTGGATAATGAACGTGATTTGAAGACTACTCTTGTGATGCTGCTTCGCTGAATACTTCTTGCTCGAGTGTGTCTACTTGATCTTTCATTTCAGCTATGTGACACTGGCAGCTTGTGCCATGTAGGAGAAAAGACACGAATATGCCCACACATGCACAACAATAATTGCTCAAATCATTTGGAGATGTCTGACCTGAGAATGGAGGGAATAAGGATGGAAAGACAGATATTAGAGGGGGAAAAAATGCTAAAGAAATGTTCCACGGGAGACTCCAAAGAAGGAGAAAGATGAATGACAGGAGTGATTAATGAGTGTCAAGAAGGGAGAAAATAAAAACAGATGACAAAAATAAGAGATTATAAACAAATTGGAAAGGTCACGGATAGATTTAGGCTCAAAAAGTTTGAAAGATTGACTTTGGAATGAAAAACAGAGAACGAGAGAAGGGGGAGGTTATTTTGAAAATACAGACATGTTCAGCCAGAGACCAGAGGAGATTAAGCTATGTTGAAAGAGATGGAAGAAAGAAAAAGGAGCGGATTTGGAGAGATGCTGCAAGAAAGATAGAAGGCAAAATATAGAGAAGGGGGGGTGAAAGTTAGAGACAGCAGGATGGAGATTGCTGGTCCTGTGTTGAGCAAAGCTAAATAAATTATGGCGATAAATAATTAAGTCTACTCTGTGAAGGAAGGCTCAGAGGAGCCGGAGTAGAAGGCTGAGAGAGGAGAAGACGGTGGTATTAAAAAGAACAGAGATATGGAGAACTGGTAAAAAGTGAGACATCCTTACATTCAGCAATGCATGGTATCAATGTGGCTATATGTTGCAGTAGTGGCACTAAAAGCATCAGCACCGTTGATAAGCATTGTGTCGCTTTTTTGTTACTGCCCTGATTTGAATTTGATAGGAAATGCTGTTTCAAGTAAGCTCGTTTGTGGGCCTTGCTGAACTGGAGTAGGTTGCAATAACTGTTCTTAAGTTAAAACTTAGAGTTTATTAACTCAAGCACACTTGAGTATGCTGTTTAATAATGTGACATTCCCACCAAAAAAACACAATACACCACAAGTTACAAAAGTTATGACAGTAATGTACACTAAATAACCAAATAGCATTGGAAAGGTTAGCATAATTGGATATTTCCACTGCTTGAATACTACTATCTCTGAAACAAATGTTTCACCACATATGCAGAAATTAAAATAAAAAAAAGGTAAAACCCTATTTACAAGGAACTGTCTAAATAAGATTAAAGTCATTACTAGATTAGATATTTTTAGACAGTTTTGCTGGTACAACCAATTTTGAAACTAGCAAGTAGCCACTAAGACCCTTAAGAACAAAACTTGATGGATTTAATAAGTGGGTGCAACAAAATCTGAATTTGAAATATTGTTTGATTTGATAGTCATACTGTAGCCAACATCCAGCCGCAAATGTATTCTCTTTTTTTTTTAAACAAAATCTTATGGTTAAAAGTGTTCAATAGCCACCAAATTAAAGATTTGTTAGCTTTTATATAGCAATTTGGTGCAATTTGGTGAGAAAGTGTGGCTGTGGAGCATTTGTTGCTGATTTGAGAGGTGGTATTTAATGCAGCTGATGGCTAAGTATGTCAGCATTAAACATTTTGGTATCAAAACTTATTTTCTAAATATTAAGATGAATAAATCATGATAGTAATAAAATATAACTGACATCCTCAAACTGCAAGCAGATTTCTTAGGGGTATCTCATTCCAAATTGCAAAACCTTCTCAGGAGACTCCAGAACTTGATACAATAACAAGCAGAAAAGAGCTAAAAAAAACAATTCAGCCAGACTTCTGTTATTTAGTATCTTTTTTACTACAGCACTACATGATTGCTTGTAAGACATTTCTTATTAATCTGAATTGAATCTCCAACTCTCAAACCCAGTACAAGTGTATCTGAAGTCTGACTGCGCAAAGCCAATCAATTCGTCTATAAGATCAAGCTTGAAGCAACGTTGAGACTAAGACAATAAAGAGACAAAATATCAATTGGATATGGGGACAAGGGTAGGGAAAATGTGGAAACAGATAAGCAAATTAAAGAGGATATAACATGACAAAAATGTCCTCAGATACTGGGATTAGGATTGTATTACAGCACATATAGGTGACCAGGTAAATACTCCCCATCAAGAGATATTTCCAGTGGTAAACAAAGCAGCACAGGGTTTGTCGTCTATCTTGACATCAATGACTACATTAACACAATACAGTGCGTCTTTTAGTTTAACTGTGCACATTAAAAGGGAGTTTATTGCCATCAGGGTTGCAGTCACAGAGGGAGGTGTAAAAGAGCATGTTTACAGCAGCAAGCACAGAAATAAAGAATTAAATAATAAACTGATCAGTGCTGATCAAACAAGAAAGTGACAGATCTGTGTAACACCCGGTCACAAAATTAAGTTCACGAACTCAAGAATATTCAGCCTTGCAAGAGTTAGATGAAAAATAAGCAGCTGGAAGATGGCAGCACATACACTCACTTACCAGGGTTTCTGATGCAAAAGCAAGTAAGCTCAAATAAGAGAAGATAAAAATGTCCATGTTCACCATCCTTTATTTTAACATATGCATACATACACACTTGGCAGAGCACTGCACGAAATATGGCTATGTGTAATGAAGATGCATGACTTTTGCATATGTCTTATATAATATATTTACATATAATGATGCATGCTGTACGAAGGTATCAACTTTAAATTTCTTCTTATTATTTCTAGTTTCTATAGCTATTGATATGCACAGTCTATAATAGGACACATGCATCATATTAACCCTAAGGATTACCACTATAATCAGCAATTTCATCTGGGGTCATAGCACACAGCATGGCTGCATTAACTATTAACTATGTATGAATTCATGACTGAATCCTTACATGCACCCTCAGTCTCTTGCTTGAATGATCACTGGGAATGTGGTGTTGCAGCATTTGACTATACGCACTGACCCATACATACTGTATTCATAATGCACCATTGTTTCACTCCATGTTTTAAATGTCACTGAGTCTATGGCAAATGAGCAGTAGCTAAATAGAAGAGAAGTAGGGGTACTACTTCACTTTGCACGCTTTGGGGCATGAAATCCTTATACTTCAGCGCATATAAAAAAAAAAAAAAAAAAAAAGTTAATTTGCCGGACCAATTACCTCCTAGTTTGCTTTGGGAAGAGCTAGACCATTACTTAAAATTGATTATCTGTATCACCTTAATTTAAGAGTTTTACCCATAAAAAACTAGGAGAAAAAAATGTCCATTTTCACTTCATTGGCTTTCTGTCCAAGCTACTTTTCTTTGATGTTCCCTAACTTGTGCAGACACACATACAGGCATGCACAGAGATGTGCCCAGAGACATATCCACCCACACTCATAACACACCCATACTTCTAAGTCCTAACACGTGCACAAACACAAATAAATGGTAAAAAGCAGAATAGAAAATTCTGGCAAACCCATCTACCCGATTAAGTATGCAGACTGCACTCTCCCCACCTCAGGATACTCTGGGAGAAGCTGTGAAAGCATGTGCGTTCACTGTGTGCCTTGTATATTTGTGGTTGCGAGTAAATGCATATGAAACAGAATAGAGGATCGTGGTTAACTTGCAGATCTTTCAGATAAATGAGGAAGTTGGAGTTTCAAGCAGTCATGTTCTGAATTGCAGGTTTGAAAGACAGCTCATGCTTGTATGCATGAGCTGTGCCTGTGTATATATACATTCAACTTCCTCTAAAAATTAACACTGCAGTTGTTTTATTTTAGAGCTTTTTATTTTAGAGCAAGCCATTTGGCAATATCAGTGGTGTTGAGGATATTACATTGGTATGTTAAGTGTAGCTTTTATAATATTTGAGGCATAAATTTGTGGTTTTAGTGACTGAACTGAAAGTCAAAATTTCTGCAGTGCTGTTTAGTGTGCTCGTGTGTCTGCATTGCGTTTGTTTACGACTCCCCATCGGACCTGGCGTAGGCATGGCTTGAATCCAGCAGCAAACAGATTAACAAATCAAACAGGCATTTAGTTTCTACCCCAAATGAAGTGAAATAAAATAAAGATAATACTAATAAAAAACAAAAGTTAATCACATTAAGTTCATTAAACACTTATGTTTCGTTGCTACCACCCCCACATTCCCAGTCTACTTTGGTATTTGGTGTGATCCCAGTCAGGCAATCCCTGGAGTGCCCCCACACCCCTCCAGAACCACGTCAGCAAACATCAGAGGAGTGGGGGGAAAATGAAATAATAAACGGAACATAACACAGCAACCAATATTCCATCAAAGGAATGGCTGAGGATATTAATATCGACACTGAATGGAAAATGAGGCACTTAGACATACAAATCGCGTTGGCACATTTGCATAAAAACAAGATTAGCATATACAACCGACAGGGAAGGAAAATGTTCCTCTCGCTTCTCTTGTGTGTGTTGTGTGTAGTGATGGTTGGGGGGGGTTGACATGCATCAGTAGACACTGAGTGAATACTAACTCACATGTGAAAGTGTATGCGAGCTAAAAATATACACAATGACATGAACTTCATGGAAAACTTATTCAAAGTCGCAAAGCTCTTACACAGACACACAGAAGACGCACTGAAATGCACCTGAAGTTACTAATGACACTTAAATAACGAAGGACAAAGCCAAAACAACACCCACACCTTATGCTGGCACACACACAAACAATTAAACTACACATTAACATCACAAACACACATATAGATATAATGGATATAAAAATATATATTGAATGTTCAAGGATGATTAGGGTGAGCCTATTCGACCCTATGAATGGTGCTTTCTATAAAACGTCTTTATCCACAAACTCTTGAGCAACTGGTGGAAAAGCCCTGTCAAAAAATGGGGCTCTATAGACTCTATGGACACCCCATGCTGTGAAGCTGACATTTAAACAGTAGTGACCCCATTTTTTCTTTGAGTTATCTGTCCCCACTGCAGTTATGGGCTCTGATTTTTCATTTAACACCTCACTGTTATTATTAGAATGGCTGTGAATGGAGGACATTTGCTCCATATTGCTGTGACGCGCTCTCTTAGGGTTCAGGTTAGCCAAGAGACTACCCCACTGTCTGCCAACCAGAATAGAGAATCATTCTTTCTTCCTCTCTAGCAGTCAGGGGACAATGCAGGCTTTTTTTGATTTGTTTCTTATACAGTTCCACGGTCTGTCCCCAATAGCTGCACAGTCAGGGACAAGCACATCAGCGATCACCCCCTTTGTCATGTTGTGGTGCAGAAAGCTGGTGGAAAGGATATGATATCATATTTGTCTCACATTTCATTCTCTTAATTCTACTGAGTAACCAGCAGGATTGATATTCCAAAGAATCTCTCTTGTTACAGTGGAGCACCAAAAAGATCCACTGTCTTCTTTTTGTCATGTCAACTGTAGCTAGTTTTGGCATTATAACAGCTCAAACTCAACTGCAATTGCAAATCCTCAGGTGATGGGGGGGACTTGCCTGATGCAGACTTTGACAGGAATGCACCAGGTTCACACCAGGGGATAAAAATCCAAGGCAAGATTTTGCACAATTGATGGTCCATAGGGATATTCCATTATGGCACCTACATTACCCATAATGCAACTAAATTGGCAATAGTTCTGTTAGAGTGTTATGCTAGTAGCGGCTAGTATCTGAAATGCCTACATTTAAGTATGGTAATGAAACTGAACAATGACTTGCTGGCATGTAGGCTAAAGACTGGTAATACAGCAGGAGGGGTTAGAGGGCAGCAGTTAGATACAGACAAATGGGACAAGACACCAGTTTGCTACACAACTGGACGATGTCCATAACTGCGGTTTTAACAAGCAGCACACATTTTTTGTCATCTTCTGGTTGGGGACTGAGCAGTAGTAATAGATTAGGGGAGAGAAGGAGGCCAAGCAGGAGGGAGCCAATGTCATACAGGATATCACTTCAATTGCAATCAGGGTAATCAGACCAGAGCAGGACAGGCAGTACTTCACAATTTCAACCAGTAAAGACCCACACCAGCAATCAAGTCCAGAACAGAACTCAAATTATTTAGGATGAAAGGTACACGTTCTCTCAGTGACTCGATCTGGCTTGATTGGGTTATGTTGCTGAGTAAAAAAGGATGAGTCGCTCTTCATTTTCCTCCTGTCTTTAACTAGCAAGCAGGTAGGGTGGAATACACTCACCCTGATTGGCAAAACACGTATGCATATGAAAATTGTTTTGAAATTGATTGGTGAAATGTATTATGGAGCTGCCGTTGCTTCCTAAAATGAAAAACAAATTCCTCTGAAAAACAAAGCAGAAGCTTAGCTGTAGTTATCATATTGAATGTTTTTCTATGCTCATCACTGTAATGTGAACACAGATTACATTTGTTTGTATAGGCGGTTATCTTAGTTTTCATAGTCATTTAAAATTTTTCTAAATGTTGTCTGCTAATTATGCTCTGTTAGATTAGTTTTCTGTACTACAGTATCATTAACATATTAATATGGACACAGACAAGGGAAATGAGAACAATTCTGAAAGAAAAATGAAAGAGCAGAGGAGAGCTAAAGATAGAGATGCCAGGAAGTATGAACTGTGGCAAGTCTAATAGACTTGCTGACATCGAGCTCAGGTGTCACGTCTGTCTCTCATTCTCTCTCTCTCAGCTGGCCAGTAGTGTGAATTGAAGTGACAAAATGACATTCTCATTCTGTAGGGTTCTTTTCTGCTACACCATGGTTAGATTATGTTTTGGCTGAGCAGATCCCATACAATGTGTGTGATTGTGTGTGTGTGTGTGTGTGTGTGTGTGCATACCGCCTACCTTCCTCAAGAGTGACAAAAGTCTCACACTCATTATTTTCTTCAGTTTTTTTTTTTTCCTAAGCAAAAAGCCTATTATTTAAAAAGTGAATAATGTCAGATTTTACATTTACAAAACAAAACAAAAAAACCCAAAGACAAACAATGTATTTTGTCATCATTTTGCATCACTGCTAAACCTTGTTCATTTATTTTCTCAACCTTTTAATCCCTACTTGGGGCCACACAGGCCGGGGGCATATCGCAGCATGCAGGGAGGAGGCCGGCACACTGGAGAGGTCACCAGTCTATCACAGACTTTGAAAAAACACTCAAAGTCCTATCATTTTAATAAATACATAAAGGCTAAACCCTCAACTATACTGCTGTGAGAAAACAGTACTAACCAGTCAGCGGCACTGAATTCAGTCAATGCTGAAAGGCAGCCAATTGAGAGTTTAGTAAACATACCTGAGCCTGTGACACCAGGTTCACCTGGACAAGAAGCTGTGTTGTTGCACATGCGTGTTTCCCGCAGGGCACCACTGCACAGTGTCCCGTAGGGAGAAGAAACACATGATCGTGTCCTCACTTGCCAGCCTTGGCCACATGTAAGAGAACACACGCTCCACTGTGACCACTCCTCTGCCGCAGGGTCACCTGAAGAGCAAGACAGATGGATGGAGAGAGGTTATTCCGTAATGATTCCCAGTTTCGGAATACTGTTTCTACAAGTTAGATGGAACACAAGATAAACGTCAAGAGGGAGGGCAGTATTAGTTCTACTATGATCACAGCTTTCTGGCTCCAAAGTTTAAATTAAATAAAAACAACTGGAGGCCTTAATACATCCTCAAAAGCAACAGCAGCACATCCATGTTTCTTAACACTTGTGACACTGAATACAGTTAGGTCCATAACTATTTGGACAGTGACAGACTTTTTGTAATTTTGCTTCTGTACACCACCACAATGAATTTAAAACAAAACAATCAAGATGGGATATTAAGGTGTAGGGTTTCATCTTTAATTCAAAGGGTTCAACAAAATTTCAGATTAACCACTTAGGAATTACAGCCATTTTTATACATAGCCCTCGATTTTCAGAGGCTCCTGTTAGCAATGCTTAGTTCTTCTCTTCTCACGTAATTTACTGAAATCAAATGGACATTCCTTGGATGACACCATTGCAATATTACTACAGTGAAAAAAGACAGTCATCATTGCAATGTATACAACTGTCGAAAGAAAAGACTGAAACTATTTGACAGATGACAGAGCTGTGTGGTTACAGTAACTAAACACACTTTCTGTGGTTACAGACATTTAGATGTTGAGAGAGCCCAAGATCATTATTTGTTGGATAAAGAGAGAGCTTTGCTTATATTGTTCCATGGTAGAATTTCATAGTGTATCATTTTCACATGGTGGCCTGTGATGCTATATGAATACCCAACATATGGTATTCCTGCATACTATATTAATATGGGCGAGATGTGATTTGCATGTGTCATTCATTGATTTAAGCCTCATAAAGTGAATAAACTACTCATGGAATTATGATAACACATATGATCTCACGTCCTTTAGCCAAAGAGGATGACACTAGAGTTTGTAAGCACACATAGATTGGGAGTTAAGACATGTTTTTGGAAGATCTAGAGCTCCCCAGGCAGTTGTGGGGAGCGTCCCATTGTTTCCGAGTTACACCCTTAAAAGCGAAAACTATGAGTTAAGTTATTCCACTTGTATCTCTCTCTAAATTGTTAATGAGTGCCGTGTCTTGATGGAGGCGTCATCACATGGCAAAGAAGGAAATCAAATTAATTGCATGTCCGTTAATCGCATTACATCTTCATTAACATGCCGTGAGTCAGGGCTTAAGCTCATCACACATGCCTGGAGGAGTGGAAGAATGGGGAGAAACGAGGAGGGGGAGAACAGGGAGAAGAAGGACAAGACAAGCCAGGGGTTTCCCTCACAGTAGAGACTCCCTCCTCCACACAGTGGGAGCTGTGAATGTGGAAACGTGTGTGTGTGTGTGTGTGTGTGTGTGTGTGTGTGTGGGTATGCAAATGTGCAGGAGCTCAAATTAGTACGTGACTTTTTCTGGTGTAGGTGAAGCAGCCAACATGTAATGTCATATATGTATAAGGCAGGTTCCTTTGCATATATACATACATGACATTATGAATGTTTAATTTATCATGTGGTGAATAATTCAATCCTATTAATTATGTAAGTCACACACACTCAAACACACATTCACACACGGCTATGGTCAACCACTGCAGCTCTGGGGTTCAGTCATGCTTCAGAAGGTAAATGTGTAATGATTATTTATGTGGGACTCACATACAGCCTCAAAGGGCCAAGTTGGCTACTTTTGATTCCGAGCTGTGAACACACATGTGCACGCTCCCACATACACACTCACAACACTCACCTGTCTGTGCCTGAAACACACCTGGCTGGTCAGCTGATCGTGGTCTTTGTGTCTTCACCTTCAGATCATCATCATCATATGGGTCTGGAAAAGGACAAAAACAAAATGTCTTTAATTGTTTTATTCACACAGATTGCACTGTATTGCTTAATAATAGAAACCCAGTGAAAGGCATAGTCTGTAAAGATTAAGCAAATACTGGATGCCCAGTTTGTTTACTACATGTAATTGTGCCATACCAGACATAAAGTTTGTTTTAAAGTTATAGTAAATACAAATATCAGCAGCACCCACTGCTATTTTGTACATTCAGAGAAGTAAAAAAAGGCAAGTTTTTAGTACATCCAAAACACGACTCTGGCAAAATAAAAATATAAAAACGCCTACATTTCCTTGGCTTGCTCCTTGTAGCAGAATATTTAAAGAACACGCTGATGCATTTCAGCACACGTCGTGCAGAAACAGATAACAGAATGTCAAGTATGCAATATAATCTCAGAAAATCAGGAGGAAGTCAGTTCTAACTGGCTCATTAGCTTAGAGGAAAAACATGAGATGTCAATAAAAATATTAATATTGAAATGCAATGTGAGAGTATTCACAATTCAGCACAGCAAGTAAGTAAGTTAATGAAAAAAAGCCTGAATCTAAATACATCAGAAAGCTGATTTGAACTGGAACACCTCATACAAATGGCAAGCATTTGTGGAAACAGAACAATTTGCCTAGAGAGAGAGTATAGAGAAAGTGAAATCATGCAATATATCTAAGTCGGTTTTATCTCAGTTGGTACAAACATATGGAGGCATTAACGCAGAGTGTTCTGATCTCTGCAAATTGATTTGTAGGCTTAGTTTCAGCAACACAAGACTTAATCAACTCCCTTGGCAGGGGAAACAATCTTTGATTTTGCAGATCTTTTTCACTCGGGTACTTCTTGCCTATGGGATTTTCTGCACTGGTTGCATTCACACGAAAGAAACAGAGACATACAGCATATCTAAGGTACATTATCCACATGGAATGTGAGTGTGTGTGTGTGTTTACAGAGTGCAAAAGTGATTGACATTTAAATTTTTCTCGTATTAGCAATTGTCAAGGAGTTGACCTAAAGAAGAGCATGGACACATGCACGCACAGCCCATTTTCAATCATGGTTCTATGCACTTGATGTAAAGCTCTTATTTTGGAAGTCGCTTTGGATAAAAGCGTCTGCTAAATGCCTAAATGTAATGTAATGTAATGTAATCCTCCCGTTCCTCTCATTATACACACACACACACACACACACACAAAGCATAGATGCCTGCCTGGGAAGTGTGTTGAGGCTCTGTTATGGTTGCTCAATGTCCATTGCCACCAGCCCTCCAATTGCTGCATTTAAAGAAACAACAACTTTAAAGAAACTGTCAGAGTTGTTTCTTCATCCTCTAGCTCTATCTCTTTCATTCATACTTCCTAACTCTCCCTCCCATTCCCTTGTTTTGTGTGTTATTCTCAGCAGGATCACTTGTATTTAAAGTGTAATAGTGTAGCACCAGACTTAATGCAGATAATAAACAGATCATTTCAGTCAGGTCATTTTCCAGTGGCTCTAAAAACTGCAGTCATCAAGCCCCTTTTAAAAAAGCATAACTTAGATCCCTCTATGATTAGTAACTACAGGCCGATTTCAAACCTACCATTCCTGGGAAAAATAATTGAAAGGGTTATTTTTTCACAGCTCAGCTCATTTTTAAACTCAAATAATATATTTGATGTTTTTCAGTCTGGTTTCAGGCCCCATAACAGCATTGAAACTGCTCTTGTTAGGGTCTTAAATGACATTCGTCTCAACACTGACTGTGGAAAAATCTCAGTGCTTGTGTTGTTGGACCTCAGTGCTGCATTTGACACAGTCGACCATGACATATTAGTAGACAGACATAAGAACTGGGTCGGCTCTCTGGTAATGTCCTAGAGTGGTTTAGATCCTTTCTAACAGATAGAGATTATTTTGTGTCCATTGGCAAATATACATCAGAACGAACAAAAATGACATGTGGTGTCCCCCAAGGGTCAATTCTTGGGCCCCTGTTGTTTAATCTATACATGCTTCCGCTGGCACAAATTATGAGAAACAACAGAG
>JAVQJD010001475.1:0-18346 GCA_036023655.1 Nannoperca australis
GCGTGAGCGGTGTTTTAAACATAGTTCATGGTGGAGAAATGCTGCTCACATACGTATGTGGATCCGGAGATCGACAGGATGAAAGTCTCGATAAATGCACGGCGTTTTGGCGGGTATACCGGCTTCCGCGAGTGTGACGTTTATTTTGAGCGACAAAAAATAATAAAATATAATTTTATTTTAATATTTCAAGATCACAATAATCTTCCAATTTAGAACTACAATTTAAAATAAGAACTACCACAAATAAAATACACTTCAATTAAATACTTAAATTATTATGATTTATTTTCCCAAGCCATGCGGAGCCACAGTGTAAGGATAAAAGAGCCGCATGCGGCTCCGGAGCCGCGGGTTGCCGACCTCTGTCCTAGAAGTTACATTTTCATCTGTAGTCCCTGGCAAGATGTTAACAGACACCATTCAAATTCAAGTTCTTTTTATTATTTTACTAATTTGTATAAAGAAACTCTGCAATAAGCAACATGCACACTCACTATAACAACAGAAAGATTAAACATTATTCAAAGTTCTGAATGGAGCAAGCATTGTGGTATGGGGATTAAAACAATCGGGGCACAAGTGTATACAGTATGTCTGCAGATCATATTGTTCCTCACCACCAGCACATCCTCGGGTTAGCGTTTGATCTACACACACAAACAGATGTCTCGCAGTGAGACATATATTTACCACGGAACAATAACACTGACAAAAGTAATGCCCATTTGCTACAGGAATTGAGGTTCTAATATACTTTCATGCCTACCACTTGACCCACTTAGACTTCTCAGCTGATCCATCAGAGACTTAAAGTTAGGTCTTAAATCTGCACTTTATGTTACAAGACTTTTGAACCATATGTCCCATGTCTGCATCTACCTTTAAATTTATTTTGTTGTTAATAAAGCTTATGTAAGTAAGTATGCTCGTACTTGTGACGCATATCGTGATAAATCTGCATCGTTTAGTGTGGACGTATTTACTTGACTGGGCATTTTAAAAGCTTTGTGGGCTGTCAATGCATATGGCAGTAAAGATCAGAACTGTGTGCACCCCCTCATTCATATTCTTTTATTCAGAAAAGAGTCATTCCATTAAGATTGGACCACTTCCACCTATTGAGTTTAACAGTAAATCAGCTGTCTTCTTAGTGCAGGGATGTTTTTTTTCACCTGGGAGGAGAACTCATCATTAGAAAGAGCTAAAAGTAAGTTGTTAGTGTTCCTCTCATTAAGGGTTGGACCTGCATCTAAACATAGACCAAGTTCTTTAGAAAAAGAAAAGAAGTTTACAGTTAATTGCAGCTCTTATGCAATGTCTTCCTTGCTGAAAGCAAAAGAGAAAAACATCATCTCAGTTAACATCAAGGTAAGTTAAGCGCATTATGAGTGAATTGAAATAGAAAATTAAGGGAAAATGCTACTTAATCAAGGACATTAAGAGAAAATTATGTTTTGGTTGAGGTGATTAATTAGTGTTAAACGAAGGTTAAGTCAGGTTTGTGTACAGTATGTGCAGCATGTGTGTTTTTCTTAGAGTTCTCTTTCAATCATTGCCAGATAGATAAATCACAATGTCTCCCATCTGGTGGCCAGGCTCAGAAAAAAAAGTTGAGAGAAATGGGAAGCAAAGGAAAAGATGAAGCAGATAGATGGAGGAGAGAGAGATAAAAGAGTGAGAGTGAGAAGAGACATTCATGCAGAAGAAGAAAAAACCTCTTCTGAGAAATGATACATTTTCAGTAAGAACCCCAAAACGCAACTTATTTAAAACTTTACACAAGGTACTGGTTCACTTTCAAAACCCAATTTTTTCTTTCTTAAAACCAGCTCACCTCAGAAAAGAGGACAAGTAAACATTCAAAAGGTCAGAATTCATTAGCTGAGAAAATAGCTTGTGAAAACAAAATTGCCTCTTTTCTCGTTCTCCCCTCTCATATCGTTATTTCTCTCTTTCTTCAAAGCCCAGCCTAATATAACAGAGTGTTTGCTTGACACCTGCTGAAACGCTAGAAAGAAAAACAGTCAGTTTTGCTGATTCTTTTAATGGTTTGCTATAGAGAAATACTTGCCAAGTTTAAGGTATTTTTAACATGTCAACAGTCAACAGCAGTTCGTGCAGATAATGGATGTGAAGTCTTTATTCAGTTGTCTGGTGTTTTAATTAAAGCAGTTGTCATTTTGCACTTGTTTAATGTATGCAGTAAGTGTAAGGATAGTGAGCACACACACACACACACACACACAGATAAATGCACAGAATACACAGCAAAGCACTGGCACACACACACACACACCATCTGATTTTGTGTGGTCCATGGTTTTCAACCTAGCAATCAATGACAGTTGACTCCAGTATGTAGCCTACAAAGTAAGACAACCACAGGCCGGACACACACACACACAAACACATACACATGTGACCGCTAAGGACCACAACAGTCATTTCGGAGTAGCATCTGTTTGTAAATAAGCCACCTCCTCTCCATAACTCTCCCACTGTGTGTGTTATGATATTCACTTCATGTTTTGTCCATGAACACGAATCTAAACATAGAAATAAGAGCGACCATGAAAACCTCCATCCTTATGCCAGAGCCTCGAATGGAAGAAAAAAAGTTTCATTTAATTACTACATCTTCATTTCAGTTGGATACATATCTTTATTTGAAAGTGGCCATTTTCATTCTCTGTAATCAAGAAACTCCAGAAGTTTTATCTTTACATAGTTAGTCCACAAGTTGCAGACCTAAATAAATTTTCACTGAAGTGAGCAGACAGGATTGTCTGGAAATCTTCTGTTATGTAAATAATAAAAACGATGTGAGAATAAAGTTTGAAGCTACAGCGTGTACTGGTCTTTGGCTTTGTTGAAAAAGGCCAAAAGAAAAGTATAAAAAGTATAATAAACTAGAAATTGAAAACCATTAAATCATGGTGGGGCAGAGGTTGAAGTATTGCGGGTACAAATCCTTCCCAAAACCATAAAGTTTGAAATTTGTCCATGCCACAACCTATCAACTTTGAAAAAAACATTTCTAGTCCTGATAATAAAACATAGTTTGGATTGTGTGCAAGAGACACAGCCGGAAGGCAGGAGTTTGACATTGAAGCAGCATGGAGCTAGAAAGGACCTTTGGGTGAGCCGAACCAGGTCAAAAAATCTTTATGAAATGAGAGTGATATCTTTATATGACACACAAAACAAAGTTTTAGTGCTTGAGTTTGTGTTCTTTACAAGACACTGACATACTATTATCTTTTCAAGTTGTTGCTGTGGTGAATGTGTTAGCAAACTGTTGTCTTTTTACCCAGACAGATCAATATTCATTCTTATTTTAGCTCTGTTTTGTGCTCCATCATCTCCACATATCTGGCCTTTAGCTAGTCACGCTGTTAGTACAGTCAATTTATCAGAGGGGTCGTCACTACCACTGTATTGCAGCACATTAAGTTTCCCTGACAACAAATATAAGTACGTAGTCGTTCTGTCCTGTGATGTAATCTGATGGGGGTTTTTTTTGTGGAGGTGAGCAAATGGAGCAAGTAACATTACATACTAAGCTTAGAAAGCAGGACCAGCAGCTGGACATACAAGTGTTTTTTTCATACACTAAGTTACGAGCTACCAAAGTAGGTGACGTTAGGTTAGTAGATAAGGCAATAGCCAATGTTTCAGGTAACTGGTACTGTACAGTAGACACTGTTCTTAATGTAAATACAACTAGTAATACAAGCAGAATATTCAGTGTATCAAATTAAAAAGATCATCAAGGTCATTAGTCATTGTTCTTAAGGTAAAGTAATACCTGGGGCATGCTCTGTAGATACAGATGATCAGATGAGAGAGTGCAATGTGAACATGTAATTTAGTAGAGCACATAAACAGTAAGTGTAAAATCCAGCTAAATGGGTAGCTTAGCAAGACACTACATGTAATTGTATCTTGTGTGTATGTTACATGGACAGCAATACTCAGCAGTCACTCTCGGAGAGAAATCACATGATCCCTTTAAATGTCAATATAAATGATCAATCTAGTCCTCAAGTCTATGTTCTAAATGTGCAGATTTTCATGTCTAAATATCACTAATATCTAGACTAGGCTGCAGACAAGCCTGTAGACATGAATTTAACCTAAAGCAATAGTTTCACATTTTTGGGAAATGCACTTACTCGCATTCCTAAGAGTTGCATGAGATGATCAATACCACTCTCATATCTGCCAGTTAAATATTAAGCTATAGTCAGCAGTAAGTTAGCTTAGCTTAGCATACAAACTGCAAATAGGGGTAAACAGCTCCAAATCCACCCACCAGCACCACACTTTATATGTCGTTTGTTTAGTCTGTACACACAACGTAGAGTATGAAAGGACAAGTTGTGGCTTTACAGGTTTATGTGCTGGGCTATTTCTTAGCCAGGTACAGTAACTTCTTGGAGTAATGTCGTTACTGCGAGGTTGCCCCCCCCCACCAACTGTAAACTATGCTTTCATAACCTTGTTACAATATGAAATGCTGGAACCTTTTTTGTAAGACAATTCTTATAAAAGTTTGGCTTGGAGGTAATGCCTGCGATGCTTATTTTCTATTCTCTATTAATAAACTTTATTCTGCTGTAGTAATGTAACAGTGTATTTGACTATGTAGCTATAGCGCAGTATACAATGCAATGTTGTTTACACATACGATGTACATTTCCCTGTGCTGTAATTCCTTAGCTACAGTGTGTCCTTACTGCTATTATGTGAGAATCCTCTGTGATTATGCATATCACTGTGAAGGTAATCCCTCTTTTTGGCAGCTTTCTTCATCATGCTGCTGGCCATATGTCCAAGCGATGACTGTGTCCAAGCCCTTCTGTCTAGGTGATAGACTCGGCCCAATTAACACTAACGAGATTCAGACCGAGTAAAGCTATAGGGCTACTTATCAGCAGACTATCGCATATTCCTACTTCATTATTCTGCTTGGAAGTTGTTCTTCGTAGCTTCCACTCTTGTTATTATCCGTGGTCCTATTTAGCCATTTCCTTCCAAGTCTCTTATTCTCGCCTAGTCCTTTTTCAGTCATCTTTCCTTATCTCATTCCCTCTTTCTGTCTGCACTTCATTTTTGACTCTTCTACTTCTACCCTCTTTTTCCTCTTCCATATTAAACTGCCCTTATTCCTTCTGCCCCCCCCCCATTCATTTCCTTGATGTCACTTTTCCGAGCTCTTAACAGCTCACACCTCCATAAATATTGACCCTTCAAATCACTTTTTGCTCTTGCTCTTTTATCTATATTCCTCCCTCACTGCAATATCTATGTCATATTCTCTTGCTTCCATTTAGTTGCTGTCTCCCTCTATCTTTTATTTTTTATTTTTTATTTTATGCCTTAATGTTTGTATCTCTTTATAAAACAATAAGATTGCACAGCTAGTTGGGAAGGATAAATAGTGAAAGAGAAAAAGGAGAAAAGGAGGTGGCTGGAACAGTGCAGACAAAAGACATAAATGCACAGTACACACACAAAATTGAGTGACTGATGTTTTGTGGCACCCTTTTGTGAGTGAATATTGTCTGCACCAACCACCATGTCAAAGTCCTGGTACATGCAATTACAGTCGGTGAATAAATTTGAATAAATTTGGTTATTATTCACCTGTATTCATTTGTTAATTGATGAATGCCCTTTGGGTTGATTGCAGCCTTTAGTTTTACATTTACCTTTTCATTCTGGACAGTGACTGTGGGCTTAGTCGTTCATTTCCTTTTCCTCCCATCTATCTCATCAATGGAAAAAAGGGCACAATAATCAACAAAGAAAGCATGTCATTAATATGTAACCATTTAAGAACCACAGTCACATCTTCAGTTGTAGCAACAGCCAAAATGTTCTTTTAAAGTGACATCAAGCCAGACAGTCAGCGCCAAACATCCACAATTAGTCATGTAGGATCACAATAGCTAAAATTCTAGGGACACATAAAACAGATGATTCAATTTTTTTCCCAAGGACTTTAAAGCGAAACTCTGGTCATTTTAGATCTGTTCCCTATTATTTACAACTGTTGAGGTCTAGATGAATACTATTTGCTTACCTATTTACTTACTTTAATAGTTGGTCCAGTAGATCACCTTTGCCGGCATCCACGAACAGGCTGCAACGTAACTGTTTGCAGCAATTGTCCACTAAAAGTGTTTGTTTTACCACTGACAAGGTCCGATTGTTATTCTAAGTGTCCGTGACGACATTATGGAAAGGATCCCTACAGAGACAGGCTCTTGTGTTAACGATTAATGATGCAGCAGCTTAACCTCTCGTGAGATTTCAGAGGAACTTTTCCTTTAGTGAGACTTCCATTTCTGATTGAACAAAAAGGATCTTACTACTTACTACCGATACTTAAGTTTCCCTTTACGGAAATATAAAATGTTAAAATAAACTATATTGATGAATTACAATGTAGTTTAAGAAAGAATGTATCCACAAAAACAAAAGGCTTAGCTATTTCCCTCTGACTTTTTCAGTAAGAGCTATACCTTTAAGAAAAAACAAGACCCCAATGGAGTGTATTAGTCTATATATGATGTCAGGTTTCATTAAGCTATGACTAGAAGAGATGATTCCAGAATCAGAGCTGAGCTGTGGGAAACTAAATATAAGCTCCAAATGAACTTGTGGCAATAAAATTCGAATGCACCCTGACACATATGTTTGTATGTTGTTGCTGTGGAAATGCAGCCACTGTGAAATGTACCTGTTGTCAAGTTTAAATTTTTAAAAAGTTTTTTTCATTGGTGTCAATATTGTACATCACTTAGCAGAGCCTGTTTTTTAGCTGTAGCCCTAAGCCGTGCTCTCATCATTCACTGAGACTAATGAGCTGTCTTTGCTGATGTAATTTACCTCAATTTGTGCCAGCTCAAATGAAAAATGTAACCATCGCCATGAAAAAAAGTTATGTTTTAGCCCTTAATTATGTGCATATTTTTGCCAGTCAGACACTGTTGATGCCATCGGAGTCTGTTTGAACCTTGGCTTTCATATATGTTTGTCTGTGACTTGTTAACATAGAGGATATGCAGCAGCTCAATTATATAAATATGTTCTATTTACTCAGGGGGAAATATTTGGGGACACATTTGACACATTTAACTGTGGTAGAATAACTGTCTGGGCCAAATGAAGGCTGTCAAGATTATGACATGTCTCATGTTAAATCACTATATTCTGTTTATTAATGTGGAATTTAAGAATGAAAAATTAAAAAGAAAGAATTTTCTACTTTTTACTCATCCTGCATTGTTTCAATTATTTCATTTTCTTCTATTACAAGGCCTATATGCCCTAAACCAAAACAGTCTTTGACAACTGGATAAAAAAATATTCTACATCTCAAATCTCAAATTCTAGTCCTCACAAAGACAGAAGAACAAGAGCACATACACACACACACACACACAATAACACACACACACACATTCCATGCCCTTTGCAGTCAATATTGTCCATATTGTGGCTAATGTCATCTTCTGTAGAGGACTTTTTCTGACTTATTAAATCCATGTTGATTATTAATATGATGTAGGATTTCTTTTTATTTCAATTTTCAGAACGAAAGGAATTGTTCAATTAAAAAGCTATTTCAACCTGGCACTTGTCCCTACTGGTCAACTATAATTAAACATAGTTTTCTTCATTTTCACTGGATTGTGTGATTTGGTTATGAAACACCTTTCTGAAGAGCCTTTTAAGCCTGTGAAATTATAGGAATAATAGGTCCACTGCTGCCCAACACAACACTTCAACAACACATGTTGCTAATTGGCAACAGATACACATCCAGCCAACAAGCAGAAAAATGTACTCCAGGAGAGTTTTAAGTACAGAGGTAGGCTGGAAAAGTCACTTATCCTATGATTAATTGTTTGGATTAAAAGTTTATCTGACTTTAGAGATGAAGTCAGGCATTTCTAATGAAATGAACCTGGTGAGAAAGAGAAATATATGGATAGAGGAGGAGAATCAGGAATGACCTTCAAATTTGCTGGTTAATTAAGTCATTTTGAGCTAAAAAAGGGCAACGTAATCAACACTAGCTTGAATTCAACTTTTAATCTTACAACAATCTCCATGAAATGCCTGTTGTGGTGACAACTGCAAGAATACAAGTATAAAGGTTTGAAAACAATGCAACAGACAGGGTGCCACAGAAAATGCACTAAACATGTAGATTAACATAATATTGTCTGAGGCAAGCATTGCATTTGCAATGCTATTCTAGGGACAAGCTCTTTTTGACTATAGTGTCATATTTTAAATGGCACAGAGGCCATTTACAAAGGTTAAACAGCCACTGTGTAATGGATGCTGATGAAGAATTCATGAACAGGTAGCTGGTTTCAAAGACACGCTGCAAAGAGAAGCATGCAGCTTGAAGTTTCAGCTTTGTTCTCCGTACCAGGTGAGAGTGCACACGTACTTTTGTGGACATAAATGTACCTATATGTCATCCATAAATAGAAAGTCTGTTTTCATCTTCATGAGAAAAATGCATTGAGTAAGTATTCAGATGAGGCTGGACAACAGCCGTGAGGCTGGACAACATTCTACCTAACCCTCTCCCTGATAGCAGGTGTGCAGTCTCTGTAGGCATCCTACTAGACTCATTATCAGATTACTTGCATCCTAAAATGATATAGCTGTTTTGTATTAACATTAAAATGACGAGTTAAAGTATTCAAATTACACTTGTTACAGTTGCCAGTTTATTAGGTCCACCTTCATTAGACCCTACCTTCATGAAGGTAACTGTATTGTGTTTTGTTTGACTGCAGAAAGGTGTTCATTCAACTTTGTTGTCATTTTAGAGGCTGTACTTTGAGGTGCTGTTGAATTATATCGTGTGAAACTGAGGTATTTCTATTATTTAGTCCACCCCATTTATTTTGCCTTCTGTCTGATTTTCAGCAATGAAACACATGATTGTTTGGATTCAGAAGACTGGCTTAGTAATAACAATTCTCTCTATGGCCATGGAAATCAATCTTGTTTGTTGCTTTGTCTGTGTGTTTAGAAGCGTTGTCTTGTTGCATTACCCTAAAGTTGATTGACTACAATTTCTACACTGTTCTTTCAGTATGGACGTTAAACACCCTCAAACACCCTTAAAGCTGAACTCAGCAATAAAGTCAGCAGTTTAACCTTAGTCACTGTTTAATTTGAAATCCCATGTGTCGAGAGTCAAAACAATGACAAATGTGTCGCTGCCCTACAAATTTCTGACTGAACTGTACAAAGAAGTGACCCAGCGCTTTCCCTATTGTGGTACCTCATATTTTAAAACCTGCTTCCTTTTTACTATCATTTGTAAAATATAAAAGGTTGTGAAGCAGGTGACAGTGGGTTAAGTTTGAAAGTCTGAGATTACCTTTTTAATAAAGATGTAAAGGTTGATTTGGAAAGAAGAGTAATCACAGATCTGAGCCACGTTTAACAAAATCTTAACAACCACATATACTGTAAAAAAAAGCAAGGGACGTAGATGTAAGTTGTTGTTACTGTCTAACAGCTAATTAAAAGATGTGTTGTAACAATTCAAACAGTAAAACATAGAAAACAACTTGTAGAAAATCTCTGATAATGTTGATAAAGCACACAGTGGTCTGAAACCTAAATAATCAAGGGTAGAACTATAAATGACCAAGTTACACTATATTCTGTATTTTCAATTCACTTTTTAGGTTACAATTTTCTGTTGCGACTGTCAAACCTCCACTGTTGCTTCAGTAAAGAGGCCACCTACTGCTTCACTTAACAGTTCATTTACCTTTTGTTTGTGATCTGAGAAACCTGGATAGTTTTAAAAACTGTGCCAATGGTAACAATATTTCATTACCAAATTAGATGTACAGCACTGGAGCAGAAATACTAAAGGATTGCTGAGAGAGTAGCATTATTGGACCACAGAGGACCCGTGGCATTAGTTACAGAGAGTGACATGGTATCTTTTTAGTCTGTTGGAGTAGTTTAACATGCACAGTCACATTCACAATCTCAGCACAGTCAGCCACACAACTATTCAACATCCCCATTGTGACAAAGCCATGAATATTTACAGCTCACCTAACAAGTTCAGCAAAAAGGGGAGATTTTATTCAGTGGTTGGACCTGGCGGCTTGTTACTCTGTGAAGTGCGAGTGCTCAAACAGTGAATTGCATCCTGGCTGCGCCTAATGGTTGAACACACACGATAAGACACAAAGTGCCTTCCTGGCCATACCCACTCAGAGGCTGAAAATCAAATCAAATTTGCTTTAGAAATAATTTATGTTTTTTTTAAATCTTTCTTTCCCATGTTCTTCATGCTTTTTAAAACTCAGCCTCACTTTTCACCCTGAAGTTCAGCGTCTTATGCAGCCATTTGCTGAAAGGAAGTGCAGGAATTTACAAAATAAGGTTTAAATTGTTTGGAGGTCTTTCCAGTGCAGAGAGTTACAATTAGGTTGCTTGTATGTGTGTGTGTGTGTGTGTGTGTGCGCGTGCGCTTGGCACCAATAGAGCATCCCAACGTGCACTCTCCCAACTGTGGCATATTCAAGTCTCACTTTTCCATCATTCCGTTTACACTCTTCCCTCCTCTAAACACTCTATCATATTGTCTGCCTTGCTTTTTACTGTACATCTCTTCTATCTGACTACCAGAAAGAAATATGTGTATCATAGAAACAACCAGAACACTTCAGTCAGTTTTTGATTTTCACAACCATGTCTCTGAGAGCTTCAGCCAAGGATGCCTCACCTGCCAAAGACCATCACCTGTTTCCAGGTCCTGATTGTTCTTGGGTTGGCTGCTCAACTGCAAACCATTCTGCTTTTTTTTCATTGATTAGTAAATATGAGAGCTATATGGACACAGGTGGTCATATTGGCAGGCAATTAATGGAATGGTTGGGTGGTTCTAGTGTTAAGATTTCTGTAGAATTGGAGTTTCCAGTTGGCCGCAGTCTTTTTTGGGATGTGTATATGTTGGAACAAAAGACAGATACAGTGACATTCAGATCTATTAATATGATAAAAGACACCCTTATCATCCTTATAATATGTTAAATGACCTGGCAATCTCTAAATATAATTGAATCATATTGCTGCATGATCCTGTAATGTCAATTGTTAGTTAACCTCAGTGATTTAGCATAATTAACTGTAGCTGAACTGTAGCTAAAATGGGGCAACCAGAATGTAATCTACATTAAATGAAATTATGGGTATATGTGTTATTACATGTTACGTGTAAGTGAAATATGTCTGTCTCTAAAAGAGGAGTGAGGGATTGAAGCAGACAAAAATGGGACATTAGCATAACTAAGCAGAGTGGAGGAGATCAAATTGAAATAACAAGATAGAAATGATTCAAATTTGATAATTCCAAGACAATCTACCTGCATTGTGCGCACTCTTAAGTTACTCGCTGTAAACCATATCTAGACACACTACCATTTTCTTTCAGCTGCTGTAAGGGTGTCTTGAAAGCCCTTTTGTTCTATCATGCTTTGCTGCCATTCTGCTCATGATAATGTGGTATTTCCAAACACAAAGACTGATATACAGACATTTGAAGAGAGCCAAAACACAACCTGCCAGGCAACATGGGATTTATTCTGACGCATGACATTCTAGAGGTCACTCACCAAATCCCTTCCATCCCTCACACTGTATGTCTTTATGGAAGGTACACACACTTTATTTGATGTCTCCTTTACTGTATACACACACATAGTTCTTATCTATCTGTCCAAAATCTGTACTTTCCCATACCTGTTTCTGTGAATATCTGTACCTGACCAACAACAGTTGTTCATTAACTAGGAGAGATTTAGTAAACTGTTGACGACAAAGAAAATTGACCTGTATTCTTGTCCTAAATACAAAATGCGAAGTCCATCTACATGTTCATAGACGTGGGTAAGAATTCCCATCAGCCATCTAGCATCCTTCTGCCAAGTGTGTGACAGAACAGTGCAAAAACCTGCCACCATGTCACCAAATTAAGCAGCCTACCGTTTTGTTTTTGGTTTTTGGTTTTGCCAATTTTAAGAATTATGCACACTCACAGGAACTTTTTGCTTCCCTCAGTCACCCTGTTTCATTCTGCAGTCAGAGTATAATAAATAATGATACAACTGGCAGAGGTTTGTTGGTTTAAAATTAATAATGAAGTACAGTTCAGGCAAAAGGGGAGATGAGGAAAGAGAGGAGGGGAAATGGAAAGAGAGTGCAGAATCAGATACTTAGAAATATGTTGCTGAATGTAATCCACATGCAGAAAACACAAAATTATAACTGTGTCTTGAGTATAGACTGCAAATATTTGCAGTACAAGAACAAAGTTGTATGGATACGCCCTCCTATTATGTTGCAGGTCAATTTAACCCATTTTGGCTTTTGAGTTGTTCGAAACACTGGTCAGACTCTCTTTTCATCCCTTAAATCTTTAGACTTTTACTCAATTAGGTTCATAACCTCAGGTGTAAAATGTGGACATGTTGGTGTATTGTTGATTGTTTGTATCAAACTGTATACATTGATGATGTTGCTGGTCAATTGACCTGCATAATTTATACTAGTAAATTATTTATGTATTATGTAAACTGATCAACTAATCAGGTTGCTTGAGATTTGGGACTTGTATGCATTGGCTCCTCTGTGAGCCTCTGACACCAAAAGTTACCTACAACATCCCTCTCTCTGCAAATTCTCTGACAAACCATAGTAAAGTTTTGATGATTATATGCATGTTTGTTAGTGTACATACACTGCAGGTCAATTTGACCTGTAACATAATGATCATTTTTCGCTCTCAACATAATAGGAGGGTTAAATTCACCATAACACTTGGCAAAAGAGTCTATGCAAAGGAGGTTAATGCAAATTATCAGACCAACGAGTGAGGCTAATTATTGGCCATTAGTGCCTGACAGTACTGTAACTTACTGGTCCAAATGACACTGAATCACTGTGACACCACCAGGATCAACACTCTGGACAGTGTTTATAAGAGTTGGGGCAAAGGGAAAGGAACTTAGTAAAACCTAATTTTAAACAATAATAACAATAATAAAAATGTGTTAATGCACCCCAGCCCCCCCAAAAAAAAGAAAAGAAAAGAAGATTGTGTGTCATTGCCTTCCAAATATCACTGTTACAAAAATGAATGAATACATTCACAAGACAATTTACTCATCAACCACCGCAGTGGTGAAGGTTTGGTTAAGTTTAGGCGACTAAAACTAACTGGTTATGTTAGTGAAAATGTTAGGAAAATGTGGGACCTTGAGAGGGACAGATTATCAGACTTTTTATCATTGTACAAGCATGAAAACATTTCTATCCTATTAGCAAACTTTTAAAACTGCTCTCTCTGGAGGATTGAAACAGCACACAGATACACAAATTGATGATGATGATGATTGATGATTCAGGGAGTGAGAAAACCACCTGGGAAATATTCTAACAGACTTTGACTGTGGATATACGAAGAAATTATTAACTACACTAAGTCCATTACGGCTAAATTATACATGCTGTGAAATGATGTTGCTATTGTCAGAAAGGGTCTGCATGTGTCAAGTGGCCTAAATTAACTGTGTAACATGATTGAGTTTTCTTTTAGTTGGATCTAGAAAGAAGAAGTGAAAATATGTGGCCATGCAGTTAACTAGGAAATAGTAAAATAAATATATCATTGCATAAATCTTTCTTTATGTTGTGACCCTTTTTTAAAGAGGTACTTAGTTGGATTCAAAACATTAAAAACATTGTTTTTTTAAAACCTTTAGAAGATTGTCAAGATCTCCATTAACCCCAAATTGTTTGTCAATTTCTTGATCAGCACTACCAATGGTGAAAAGATCCATGTGCAACTTTCTTTTTTGACCTAATTTCTAGTTCTGGGGTCCTGTTATATTGTTAGGTTCTTTCTCCAAAGATGACGTGGACAACAATAGTGTAACCTATTTTACCTTACTTTGCAACATTGAGCTAACTGGAACTTTCTTCCCTGCATTCCTACAGGAGACCACCTTCTTTATGCTCGTCAATTCCTCTGAATCTCTAAAATACATTTTTACTTATAGAAACTTATAGCCAATAAAATTTCAACTGAACTCAAGATCTTTTTGACCTGTACAATTTAAATTTATCCACGATAGTTCAACTTTGATCCACCACATGATCCTCAATTCACTGAAACAACTCACATTTAAATGTTTATTATTGCAGTAGAACATAGTTAGTTTGGCGTCTAGGCTCTGACCTAATCACTCCCCCACATATACGCTTATATCCCATACGGATATTGGAGAGTGATGAGCAAATATCTTAAATCTCCTTGCCGGAGGGTACAGGTGGATGCTGGGCTGGTGGTGGTGCTGAAAAAACAGGCATCAATACTGATGCAGTGCGGCAGCGACATTGACAGACAGAGGGAGAAATGGGAAATATTTGCAATGTATGAATTTCCAATATAATTGCAAATATAATGGGAAATTTTAGAGGCTTCTTGGAACACGTCATATTTTTGTAGCAATCTTAAATTGCAACCTTCTTCCCAGAACAGTATATGTGAAGTATTTTCATTTTAAGTAGATAACACTATCTACTTTTATTTTCTTCCCATTCTCCAGCATGTACATAAACACCTAATCAGATGTGGAGTGTCTTTATATTTTACCTTTATTCCCTCTCATATATTTCATTTAATCTCTGCTTCAGCCCCTTCTTCCTCATCACTCTGCCAAATTTCTCCTTGTCAAAACAATTACCATTTCAAGAGCTGTGGAATAAACTGTCATTATTGTGCCTCCTCGCTGAGCCTCTCCTCTCTATAACAGCAAGGTCAAACACTGTAAAGGCCCTTTACAATAGCTGCAGTCACATTTAGATGGTAGATAGAAGGCAGCAATCTTAGACAATGTTCATCTTCATCAAGTGAAGATGATTAAATCTGACACTGCTGACTTTGGGTGGTATCCCCTCAGTTCCAGTGCTGCCCCAGTGCTTTAATTTTGAAGTGATGTGTCATTGAGATCATGGTCCAAATTGCCAAACAGAAGTAATGAAGCAGCTGCCTTAAGGCATGTGCAGACCTCTTGACCATAAGGTTACTGAAAACCAACAGGACAGAAATCTGTTCAAATTATGAAAAGGACTCGTCATTTCTCCTCCCTGAGCACTTACCGTGAAGGTGCCCTTTAACAACAAACTTAACCCCCAAGTACTCCAGTAGAGCAGTTCCAAGACTGTAGGCTAGAATTGAGGTTGTAGAATAGAAATGACCATACTGCAACTTTAGTGCAAGCCCTGCTCACAATAATCTGAAATAAATGTGTGCATTCAGCTGCCTCATTATTCAATAGATACAGTGTTTTGGCAGCTTGTATCTTATGGTCTGATGTGCATGAATTCCTGTTTGAAAGTTGGCAGGAAATGGTGCTTCAGTAAAGGACCATCTGCTCTTTGATTGTGTGTTAGTAGTATTTCTTTATTAGAGAAGAAGGTCTAAAACAGTTGACAGCTTCTGGCTCTGTAAATAAGTACTAACTGTGCATTGTTTAATATAAAACCTCTGCTAAGAAAATGAAACCAGTCTTTGTGGTTAGATGCAACTGGGGTGATATGGATGAACTGACCTTTTAGTGAAGCACTGATTACTGTAGCAAAACATCAGTTTTTATTATTAGCAATTGCATTGGTTAAATCATGCTATATTGGTGTAATTTGAATGTTGCATAACACATGTATTACTATACTGACAATATAGTGTTTAATCCCAGTATCATATTGTGAAGCATGTGAAGTATATCCTGTTGTGGTCTGTGAGTCACGTGTGGTGTTGCTGTATGTCCATTGAAACTCACATATCTCCAAATATGATGATTTTTAAGTTTTCAGTCAAACTGAAGGAATAGATACTTTACATTATTTGAGAAAATTCACAACCTATTTTGTCTTCAAAATCTCTACAAAATGTTTTGAAACTTCTTTAGTTTCAAGTTAAAATAATTCTGTTGTATGCCAAGAAAAGTTGACAATTTGGAGAAGCATGTTTTTCATTGGACAGCAATGATAGGTTCCCTATGAGTAATATGTTGAAGGAAGAGCAACAATTGTCTTTCTTCTCTCTGTTTCTGGGAGAACGAAATACAGTAAATTCTACATTTGCAGATTAGTATCCTATTTTTCATGCGTATGTTAGATTACAAAAGCAGGATGACATGGTGGGTTTGTTGTATGCATATGAGACAGAAAGAGAACAGACAGTGCTCAATAAATAACGAACTGGCACAGTTTTTCCATTTAATTGTCATGACCCCATCTTGACAACCAAAAACTCCAGGAGATTTTTTTTAGCAACCCTACAATTTGGAGAGTTTGTTTGTCATTTTCATGAACTCTGCAGTAATGGCACAGCATGAGGGTAATTTGGTTGTTTTTGTTTGCTTCATATTTCCCCCGTATTGTTTGCTACCAGTCTCAAAACTGGTTTATATTGAGGTATTTTAGGTCACATATTTTGAAGCAGTAGTAGCATCCAAATTTCTGTGGAGGCTCATAACCGTCGAAGAGATGCAGAGTCAAAACTGGTGACCATCAACTGACCATCTGACGGTGCAGTGAAATCTCTGTGGGAGGTCTAGCAAGGTCTCAGCTCAATTTTTTTCCTAGTTTGGTTTTCTTTAATCTTTTTACAGATAGGCTCACTTAACCAGATCCTGTCATTTGTTCACAAGTGAACTCAGGCTCTTTTTCAGCCTTTGACCACACCACACACAGACACGTTCAGACACACAGGCACACACAGGCGCGAAAGAGAGCTGCTTTCCGTCTGCAACCACACCACACACAGAACTCCCAGAATACAGGCGGCCCACACACATTTGTAAATTGAGTGGCTCCTATCCTGTGACCATACAACACATGTTCATATGATCATATAGAGGCAACACACACACACACACACACACACAGACACATCCAAGCCCTTGGAAATGAACACATGCATGCACAACATAGATCTACAAGAAACAGCTCACATAGATACAAAAGAGCACACACAACTGTGTGAGGATTGCCAGAACATGCATCCATGCACGAACAGACACAACTGAACTAAACACACACACTCCTTAGACACTTTTAGTGACAGAATAAAAAGACACTTAAATGCGATAGCAACAGCATGTGAACTGGGTGGGAGACATCTGACAACTGCTCAACCAACTGCAGTTACAGTCTTTACCAATGACAGCAGCATGTTCTGAATGGGTTATTAGTTACTCCATAGGATATAGTATGCGGTGCTCATTATTTTCATTTTCCCGTCTACATCATACTCATCATCATAAAGTGCATCACATGTAATCATAACAAATAATGAAGTCTGACTGACTCCATGTTTATCTAAATTATTATATTCTGCATATGGACATTTGTTTTTAGGTGAAACTAGAAATGAAGGATTACCTCAATCATTGAGGTAGCACCATGTCTGGTGAACGCTGACTACAAATCACTGCACTGAAATGTAGATCAAAATGTTGTTGGTGCATAATGTTACTTTTAACATGGAAAAAGAGACTGGAATTACTGACTTTTACATTACATTTAGGCATTTAACAGACGCTTTTATCCAAAGCGACTTCCAAATAAGAGCTTTACGTAAAGTGCATAGAATCATGGACGAAAACAACAAGATGTCGTATCAGATAATATAGAGAGAATAATATAGAGTGCTGGTGATGAATCACAAGTGCTATAGGTAAGTACATCGCTGCCAGTGGCAAAATCGAAAAGAGCATTAAATCTAGGAACAGATTACATCTGTTCATTATCAATTACAGTACAATCAAGCTAGACAACAATTCTCATATAATATATCAGATGATATGCTGTACTTTATAGAGCCGATGTGTCACATTTGTTGTATTCCCGGAACAAATGAGTCTTTAGTCTTTTCTTGAAAGTGGTCAGACAGGTTGATTGTCTGACGGATGTGGGGAGCTGGTTCCACCACTGGGGGGCGAGGGATTAACTGACATTTTTGTTTGGTCTTGAAGATGTTTTGACATCCACATTTCAATTAGGAGAGACCATTTTGAAGAGAAGCTTGAAGAATAATAGCATTTATTGACATAGTTCACAAAAGGAAGTTGAAGAAAATGAGGGAGGTTGTGATTACATTACATTTATGCATTTAGCAGACGTTTTTATCCAAAGCGACTTCCATGTGGGGAGGTGACCGGGGGAGTACGGGGTCAAACACACGACCTGCTGGTTGATAGGCACACAGCTG
>JAVQJD010001481.1:0-28207 GCA_036023655.1 Nannoperca australis
ACATATATATATATACACATATATATACACACATATACACATATATACACATATATACACATATACACATATACATATATATACATATACATATATATATACATATATATATATATATATTATATTCTTATATGAAAACCCATTCATGCGGAACAGGGTAGAAGAAGTTTATTTTATTGTCAGTGCCCACCTGAGGGAACATTGCTTTGAAGATACATGGCAACTGATTCTGTAAACAAATCAGTGTTTCGCATCACAGTCGTGTTGTATCGTGGCCAAATAATCATAATATTTCCTCTGGCGATTTTCACCTTTATTCAATCCGGCTAATCCCAGTCCCAAACCCATAATCCCACTCCACATCACTCTCTCTCCACAGCTAAACTATTCTCTCCTCTGCTTCCCAACGAGCCACTCATCATCCTCTCGTTCCATCATCCCTCCGCTTTCCCTCGTTTCGTCTCCCTCTCCCTCCCATCGAGTCGCTCGGCCGACAGGTCGGAACGGTCAACAGGCGTTACACTCGGCCGAGCGCTCATTGTGCACGTGAATGCAGCGAGGGTGGGATGGAGGGAGAGAAAGAGAGATGGAGATGGGTATTGTGTGTTAAAGAGTGCAAACAGTGGGACGGACCCTGCGCCTCCCTGATTTAGCCCCACATCAAAGCTAAGCAAACACACACACCCTGAAGTCTCACCCTTAATTCTTACACGCCACCCTCTACTCCACCCATGATTCTCTCACACAGCCGCAACTCGACCCCTGAACACCAGAGAGGTGGAGGTGGACGCTACTAGAAACAGCCAGAGGACTTCACATTTTCCTCAGAAATCCTCTGTTTCATGGAACACAGTTATCACTAGGTCTAGGAAAATATAAATACAGTGTGTGTGTGTTGGGGGGGGGTCAACAATAAGATCCAAGCTGACAGTCTAGCTACGGGCTGAACCTTGTTCATGAGTAATGCTCCCTGTGTTTTCACTTAACGGCTGCAAATAAAGTTGTGTGTGACTGAGTAATAGGTAGTTGGCCTGTAAGATATTTCGTATAAACTCCCCTTGTCTGTGTGTGTGTGTGTGAGTGAGTGTGAGAGAGAGAGAGAGAGAGACATGTCTGACTGATGTGTGTGAACCAATGTCTTCCCTGCAGCAGTGACGGCTCACTGGGGGGTTGGAAGACGGGATTAAACACAGAGGAGTGTCACTGCCTTGCTGAGTTATAGCACTCATAACACACACACACACACACACACACACACACACACACACACACAGGATAGTACAGTGACACACATACACAGACAGAGCGCACAGACACAAACACCCATACTACCAAATTTTTATCTAAAAACACATGACACATCGATACGTTACACTCCGACAATCACTCAGCACGTCGTTAAACATAAAGACATACTGGAGCTCAAACATAATGGAATAATCAAAGCTTATGATCGGATTTGTCTCTGAGGAAGAGTTACAGATCGAACAGCAAGTAGAAGAGAGTGCGGCTAACAATTATTTTCATTAACAATTCATTTTACCATCAGTTTTACGATTTATTAATTAGTGTCTATAAAATGGCATGTGAACAATGCTCAGCAAGTTGACGTCTACAAATCACTTGTTTTGTCCAAATTCCTAAATAATTTGAGGGACTGGAACCAGCAAATTATTATTAACCAAACCAACACTTTAAATATTTAAGTATTAGAACACAATATAAAATGAAGAAAATCTGCAATCTAAAACTTAAACAAATGATACGCTCCAAAGCTGAAAACGCAGAAACATCACATGTTCAACGATCAAGATGTTTCTTTTTCAGCAGCATTAAATCAAACTTTCTTACGAACTTGAAAAAGGAGCAATTGTGACCCTGAGATGAGCTCATTTTAAGCTATTTTCATATTCAAATTTCACATAAAGCTTCTCACGGACACAAGAGGCCCTTAAACAAAAAAAAAGTGACCACACAGTCCTGATGGAGAAAAAAAAAAGAAAAGCTCTGTAAATTGGATTTGGCCCGGCCTTAACCTCGGCCCCTCTCTGTGTTTTGTGTGTTCTGGGGGCCAGGAGGCTAATTTAATTTGTTGGACAGAGAGAGATGGGGGAACGGGTAAAGACCGTCTGTCAGTCTGAAAGTCACACTTAGTACTTCTGAAGACCTACTGTAACAACTAGAGCAGGGACACGGATGACATGTGCTCACTCTCTAACTCGGGCAGACAGCTGCGTGATACCACGAACACCACGTTACCGTTACATACGCGCTCCAGGGAGGGCATCTCAGAACGCTACAACACATGATTTGTTCATAGGGCTTAGTCAGATGAAACACACACACACACACACCTGTGCTGTCGATTCATGGCAGCCACCATGAGAGCGGTCCAACCTAGACGATGGCGGTAATTTGGGTCGACTCCCTCTTTTAACAGCCTGATGGGGGAAAAGAAACAGAAATTGGTCGTAATTTATACAACTTTCTATAAAGTAATGGTATCAATATGTTAGTAGTGATGGTGCTTTGTTAGTATCTTAACACATACTGAGATATAATAATGCTAGAATAAAGGATGTGTTCACACAACAAAAGATCCGGCTGGCCAGCTGCTTGTGTGGCTGTATCAAAGACATGCCTTGTTAGACACAGCAGCATGAAACCATGATGTCTTTGTGTTTATCTGAAGCCACACACTTGCTCCTCGGCCAGTTAATGTGTCCGTGTGTGTGAGCCAGGTGTGTGTTGAGTTTTCTGCCTGAGGGAATGACATCAGGTACTGAAGTGGCACGGTCCGTATAAGTGTGTGTGTGTGTGTGAGTGCGTAAGTGATCCGTCTGTCGTCTCTTGTGCCGAGCAGGGGCAGACAGTGTGTGTGTTTACAGTCAACACAGTGGACTCTGTCTGGTCTGCGCTCAGCTCTGACGCTCTCTGGCTCTGTTTTCACTGCCTGGTCTGCGCACAGCAGGGTTAGGGCTCCAATACAGCTGCGCCCGAGCTCTTCAGGGTGCAGTTGCTGTTTTAGTTCAGTCAAACTGAGCAGCTCACACTAGTTTAATTTTACCAGAAGGTTACGTAAAAAAAATTTAAAAAGCGGGAAGATAGAGCTTTTTCATTTCACAAAACATATACACGGCAGAACTGGAAAAACCCTGTAGATGAAGGGAGGAGGGAAAGGGCTTAAGTCAAGTGCATCAAAGAACTGTCATAATGTGACAGAGAAAGACAACAGAGTGTCAAGAATATTTGTAAAACCTGCAATCAAACTAGATCTTAAGAAAGGACTTACCAACCTAAACCGAAATGTCTTGAATGTGGGTTTTACTGTGAGCTATATAATCACAAAAACAACATGCTGTTTCACAAGCTAGGCTCCAATAAAGGGTATATTAACTATTTCAACCAACAACATCTAAAAATATTCAATATAAGCAAAGATTATGAACTAACAACAGCTGCCATACCTAAAGTTCCAGCATCGTTATCAGCATACACGAACCCTTAACAATGCATAAATAAAGCCTGTGTCTCATAACAGCACATCAACTTCAAATGCACCATCAGGGGTTCAAATGATGTCTCAAGTTTATAAAATGTTCCGCCACAGTTGGTAGCACGACTGCTTTTATAAAGCCCGTGTGAAAACGAGACCTCTATCCTTTCCACTGCCTCTCAGCAGACAGACACACCCTGACACTTCTATAAACTAAACCCAAGCACTTAACACATCTGTGACCGGCCGACTGTCTCACTGCACTCTCACCTCCGCCATCTGCCACATGGGCACAGGTAACCCAAGCTGACACACATGAAGAAGCACACTGATGCAAACACCCAACGACGCACTGTACATATACAAGAAGGGATGGAACACACATTTACGTGATAATCGCCCCAAAGGCGAGGAACAGGGCTCACAGGAAATTGCAGGTTCTTTATTATTTTGCTGTCACAAGCAGAATTTCCACACCAAGTTGTAGGCCTGTGACACTGTGCATGTCTGACTACAGTGAGAACAGTTTGTATTACTCACTATCTGTAACGCAGTATCATCAGCAGAACAGATGGGACCAAGAAGTACTGTAAGCCAGGTAAAGCACACAAAGGCACAGAGAGGCACACGCACCCTCCTGGCATACTCCTTGCACTCTGAGTGCACAGGGAAAGTGTCGGGGACTGTGTTTGAGTTTAAGGTTGGACTCAGAGGAAGGGTGCATTTTCATTTGCAAGTTATAAAAGTTTTTTTTTTTCTTTTTTGCTAGTAAAATGTAATGCAATGCAAGAGTAAAACATATTTTAAAAGCTTAAAATCAGACAGAAAAGCCAAAGCATACTGGAATGGAGCTCTGAGTGCGAAGTCCATCCTGCAAACACCTCCTCCTCCTCAGACACACGCATACACACAGATGGTCCTCTTCTTCCACCTGGGGGTTATAGGTGGGACTACAGGTGATATAACTGGGTGCTTTCATAACAGTAGCTGACCCAGGCCTTTCTAGAAACTTGCCTCAGCAGATGATCTGTGACTTACACGAGGTTATGAGATCTGAAAAACACTGCAGAGCAGAAGATGAAGGATAAAGAGCTGCGAGTCCAAAAAAAGACTAAAAAACCTCACAGGACAGAAAAAAAAGCTCTCTACTTACAAACCAGAGCCCATTATGGGTTGGCAGTGACTATTATACTGCAAAGATCACTTTGAATGGAACCACTCATGGTTTCTTTATTCAAGTAAATGGAGTTAAGTGTAGTCCAGGTGGAGATTCACAAAATAAAACATCACAATTCTCAAGTCTCAATATCTTGATATATGTATATACACAATATTAAAGTTTGTGTAAAGGGATATGGTCTCTGACATAAAATAATTAGTGACGAAGATATGATGGACAAATAAGTAATTTATTTTAAAATTAATTAAGTTGTATCATTTAACAATTACATATTACAATAACCAAATGTCATATGACGTTAGTGATGTTATACCAATATAACACAGCCCTGCTGATTCCCTACTTCGCTAAAATATAGAGATAAAAGGAACTACAAATCTATCCAGGTACTTCCTCCTTTCCTCTTAAGCAGGAACAACATATGCAAAGCATGTTTATTTAGTAGAAATGACAAGAAGAATCAGTTAAATGTTTATTTGTTTAGACTGACTGACTGAGTGTGTGTGTGTGTGTGTGTGTGTGTGTGTGTGTGTGTGTGTGTGTGGTACCTGGCCACATCTGGAGAGTTATTGGTCCTCGCTGCCTCCAGTAGAGCATCACCTTGTTATAGCAAAAACACAAACAGAGTGCACCTAAGCAAATTAGGGATGTGCCAATACCGTTATATTATTGTTATGCATATTTTCCTAACTCATTAACCACTGTGATACTTGTGTGCATTTTGTGAAAATGTGCAAAAGTTGCTGGCCCTCAAATTAAAATATAAAACCATACCATATAAAAACCCGTCAGTGATTTATCCCTAATAGATAAAGCAGTTATGCCAAGTCGCACAGCACAATGACAGCTGATTGAGTACCTTTGTTTTCAGAATCTTTCTTCAGGCAGAAGGCCACGGCTGCAGCAGACAGCACACCGGCAGTAGCCACTCCTGCCCGGCCGGCTCCTCCACCTGTTCCCCGGCCTCCGCCTCCGCCGCTCTCCTCCCAGTACTGGTTATTGTTGCGCCCCCTGCTGGCCAGAGCCGCCCAGGAGCTGCGGCGGTTCTCCAGGTTGGACAGCCATCTGGGGGCGAGGTGGTGGTACTGCACCGACGGGGTCACACTGGTTCCAGCGGTCTCCTCGGCCAAAATTCCCCTTCTGGAGACCCGGGACGTGGAGACGATGGGGTTGCGGTTGGTCTCCGCCGGTGTCTCGCGAAGGCCCTGGCACGTGGCTCCGCTTGCACTGGTCTGGAGTACGCGGCTGCAGGGTGACAGGCTGCGCGACCTTCGCGCAAGTAGCCTGGTGGGTACAGATGTCAACATGGCGATAAACTCACCGAAAACGAAGCGGTGGATAAAAGCCTCCGCCTGGCAGTAATTCCACAGGGAAACGGATACCCCACAGGCCGGGGACACCGCGCTAATGTCGATGTAAGCGCCGTTACACCTCAATTTCCAGGGCGGCTAATCACAACCATGGAGACGAAAACAACCGCTTCACTTAATCGAAGCGTGGATGTCACCAGAACGTGTGGTGCATTTTGGGAAATGTGGTTTTTACTGGAAACTTCTGTGTCAGGCGCTATGGCGAGATATTTGTCTGTTTCATACTTCCGTGTTCGCTTTATCAACTTAAACTGCAGTGGGCTACACAGCAGAGACACAGGAGTCAGAAAGCATGTCATAGTTCTGTTAACTGTTGTGGGAAACCTTCGGCAAAGAGGTACAATAATCCTGTAAGGGCCTCGAGATAAAATGAAGGTCCTCTTTTGCGCATGCGTAATGTTGCCAAGCGCTAAGAGTTACTTGCTTTCATCCAAAGCGACTTCCAAATAAGAGCTTTACATAAAGTGCACAAAACCATGATCGAAAACAACATGTATGTCTCATCAAACTTTAAGTTGTGAATTTTCTTGCCTAAAATACCCACTTTGTTTATACGAGAGGTGTCCTGTGTTTGTTTAAGCTGTACAATATAAAACAGTTTACTGTATCCGGTCAGGACAGAGTCATTAGTTTTTTTCTGGTCCTTTCGTATACACATAAATCTGATGACAAGGCTGTTGTTTTATCCGTGTACTTGTCCTCTGACAGTTCATCTCCGCCACCAGATGGCACTGAAGCGCAGCGTACCTATGTGATTATGGCTGCATAGTACACGGGCCGTTGCAGGCAAATGTCATCATCTTCATCAAATGTTAATGTCAAATGTAAATATAAAAAATGGCAGGATAAATTGATTTTCTCAATGGGACACAGATTGTGGATATTTTATTTTGAGAGTCTGTCTCGTCAGAAATACTGCACTTTCATTACATCTTGTCTCATTTAAATGCTTCAGATAGGCCTGATATTCTTTCTCAATATCCCCCTCTCATTTGTAATTAGTTTATGTTGAGAGGGATAATGATGATCGGTGCATCCCTGTGTAAGTGTTACACTTGCGTTAACAATATAGGATTTACTGTTTGAGATATTGTTGACGCACCTTGCACCATTCTCCCAACAAATGTTGTTCTATCTAATACAAGGTAGACCCCCCTCACACACACACACACACACACACACACAGAGATGCCTACAGGGCTCAAAGTCAAGAGGAAACACACACACACACACACACACAGATGCCTACAGGGCTCAAAGTCAAGAGGAAACACACACACACACACACACACACACACACACAGAGATGACTACAGGGCTCAAAGTCAAGAGGAAACATTGCATGAATTTATTACTTCCTGCACAAAAAAACTAGTTTAATATTCCTGATAATGATATATCGGCTAATCTTTACAATCAATACAAATCTCTAAGGTTTATTTAAATGTTTCCTGTTGATGCTGCTGCAGAAAAAACACAGAGAGGTATCATTCACATGTGATGCTTTTAACGGTTGGCCTTTTTATGATGAAGGCTTTTTTTCTCGAGACTGAAATACAATCTTTGCAGAACCACCGTGACATGTAGAAGACTGGGCCTCCCAGTGAAGTACATCTTCAATGTATTCGGTGGGAATGTTGTGTGCTGGCAGTAGGCCTACTGTGCCTCATCAGGCATGAATCATGCTCTGCCATCATAAATCCACTGGCACGCTTATCTGCCATCTCATCGAAACGCTACAGCGGTGTCAGTGCGGGGTGACAATTCATCCATTCTCACCTACACATACAGATAGAGTTGCCCACACTAACCTGTTGATATGCTTTGGCCCACATCTGTTTCAAAAGCATTTTTAAAACTCACTATCCCCATTGATCTCGCCAACAATGAGATTCTGCGATGGCTGATATTCCTCTGCCTTTCCTTCTGTGACATGTCAATATGTCTGCAGTGAAAATGGTCATGGCACCACAACAGCTTGAGATTCCTATTTCTTTTAACTTTTTCACAGCAGATATTTTGCGTTGTCACGACAGGAAACTAATAATATCAATCCTGGCTCTGTTCTTGCAATCTTTGCAATGCAATGCAGCGATAAATGTTACTGATCACACCTTTGTTTGACAAGTTAAAATGTCTATTAACGCCAGTCTCCATGTGTGACCCTCCTGCAACGGGAACAGCTGTTGGACATAGTGAATGGATGTTTGGGATACTTTGTTTTCATGATGACAACATGATTATGCACTTTATGTAAACCTCTTATTTGGAAGTGGCTTTGGATGAAAGCGTCTGCTAAATGCCTAAATGTAATGTAATGATGCTCTCTTCATGAGTAAAGTCTCCCGGCTCTCCCGCCTGTCTCAGGAGGTCAGGGGTCAGTGACATAAAACCTGCAGTTATTACAGGGGATTTTATTCACAGTTGGGCAAGCTCGAGTTTCAATAACCGGAAAGCTGCACCGCTCCTGTGCAAAGCAGGGGAGTGAGTCCATGCTTGCAGAAAGGGAAATGGTAGAAATGATTCTGTGACGGGTGCAGTGATTTGGTGTCTGTATGCTGTGGATAAGGGTGGTAGGCTACAGCACTTTGGCCACACTAGAGTACCTGTCAATTTCCACTAAATGAAACATTTCAGCACAGAAAAAGGCATGGCCTATATGTTTTATATCTGCGTACAAATATTCTTAGGTGATTCTAAGAAGAAAATACAAAGTGCACTAATTGTTATTTGGGCCTCGAGAGGTCGTGAGAACACCCACAGATCAAACTGAGTGAAGGAGGCAGATAACACTTTAGCAATGAACAGCTCGTAAGGAAGCATGACAGAAAGACCGGTGAAGACAAACGGGAGGGGAGCCGGGCACAAAAAGGTGCGCATGTATGGTGTGATAGCGCGTGTAACGTTCAAATGCTGTCGGGAATATAAACACGCTCAATGACCTGAGTAACCAGACGGGAGGTGCCTGCGTGTCCAAGCTGTAGAGAAAAGACTTGCCACCATATGCAGCTTCTAACTGTTAGTCATTAATAAAGCGGGCTTGAAAATAGACTTTAAATAGAGTTCGCTGTGTTGTTCATACTACTTGGTAATTTTAGGGAAAGAAAACGTTTGGCTCTTTGACCTGCCCATGAACAGCTTAGGCTACATGAAATTCCTGGGGCAACATAGTAGTCCAGGTTTTGACATTCAAAAATGCACCAAATGTGAGTCTGTTGATCTTTAAAAACAGATCTGAATTGCTTCCAAAGTTTATGCCACATTTCTCCCCCAGCTGTAATGCTATAGATCTACAATAACTGGTACAGAAAGCTGTGTAAAGCTAATTTGATGGATTGTAAAAATACACCACTGTGACATTTTGGTGCAACCAAAAAGATTTTGTTTCCATTAACAAACTAAACTAAGCAAGCATAGCATATAAGCTATTATCAAAACGTTTACATAAATTACAGACCACATATTTGTGTGTTAGCAAGTTAAAGCTATAGTTAGTCAGTAAGCTTTAAGTTTTACTCACATCATGTTGTTTTACATGAAACGTAAACATAAATTAATAGCCGCGAACAGCAGTCTAATAGGAGGTGTTAATGGTGCCATCTGTTTCTGATTCACTTTAACTGGCTAAAGTGTCATAAAGTATTTTTTTAATCTTAAAAGTAGCCTGGTGGCCTGCTGATGAAAACATTGCTCCATAGTGCTACTTGTGGTTAAAAACCCCATTGAGTGCCTTTTTAAAGTGTAGTGCATTATGAAACGATGTGGTTCGAAACAGCTGGGACAAACACCAACGTGAAGCAGGAAAACGTGTAATTCCCGGTTTATGATGCAGGTTGCTTATTGTTGATGTTACTGTTGTAATGGCTAGCTGTTTTCAGCACTTCCGCTCTCGTGTCTATTAAATGGGCTAGCATTAATTACATCAGTGGAAAGAGGCAAAATTGTGCTGTGTATTGCAACTATTGCTTTCCCTTTGCCTTATTCCAAACAAAGAAATGAGTTTAAAGAACAAAAATGTCGCTAAGGCAGCGGTGAGAGTTTCACGAGGAGCACCTAAAGGCAGCACAGGGAGGCGTTGCCATCGTAGCGGTCGCTGCGTCGCCTGCCTGATCAACCTGCTTTCTCCTCCTCTCCCCCTCCGCCTCCTCCTCCTCCTCCTATTCCTCTTATTTCTCGCCGCATCTCCTGCCACAGCAGCGACGCAGCGATGGAGAGCTGCTGCGAATGAGCATAGGCTCGCGGGATTGCGATAGACAGAGGGAGAAAGAGAACCACACGCCGAGGGAAAGGCGGCGAAAGAGGCGGACGCGGAAAAAGAGAGCGAAAACCGAGAGTGACCGTCGAAAACACAGAAACATATGGTTTGTCTGAAGAGCGGCTGTTTTCTGAGGACTGCTGAACCGTGCGGAAACTTGTTCAACCACCGATCAACCGAAAGGCACATTTGCTTCGTCCGTTGCTTTATTTTGGTTTTGTTGGCACTTCTTTTTTGCCTTATTTGTGCGCGCTCTCACCTGTGCGAGGCTGTGGCTTGCACATCTGTTTGATTAGTTTGTGCGGGGTGGATTGCGGCTGTTGCACCTCCCTGAACGCGCACACGCACACGCACACGGGTCATCACAAGACGCGGTGCAGACTACAAAAGCCTCACGCCAGGAGGAAATCGAATTAGACAAGTTATTCCCACAGAAGAGTAGGACAGGAGTGGCTGGCTCTCGACTTCCCGTCATTTCCCCGGCTCGCCGTGTCTCCTCCGGGCCCACCAAGAGTCTCTCAGACCCCCCCCCTCTCTCTCTCTCTCTCTCCCTCTCTCCCTCCTCCCACCTCCCTCCGGTAACAAGCCATGTCTGCGCAGACTGTGACCATCCCGGACGACCGGGCGTTCGCCAGCTTCAAGTCCGAGTGTCTGTGCGAGGAGGGCTGGAGTACGAGCTACAGCAAGGGGGGCATCACGGTGTGGACCCAGATCCTGGAGGTGGGGAAATCCGTCCACAAAATTAAGGTGAGACCGTTTAACCCCTGGTCGTGAAACAGGGGGATAGGGCAAGTGCCTAGAATATGTTAAAATACAACAAAGTCTAGATTGAGACATGGCAAACCTGCACAGGAACAATAGAAACTAGTGAGCCAGTAGAGTTGTTTGCAACACTAATCCAGTTGGCAGGGAAGTGCTTTTTCTATATTCCCATATGGTTCAGACTGCTGACTTGCTTTAACCACTGCTTTTTGCTGCATGGTAGTTGCAGAGGCGTCTCCAACCCCCTTGTTATCACAGCCTATTGTATGTTTTCCCTTTGTAAGCACATAAACAAATGCTGTTGTTTGTTTTTTTAAATAGTCCCAATGTGATGGCAACAGTGAATCTGTAAAGCCTGTTTTCTACTTTAATGTTTAATGAACAAACCCAGTGTTAGAGTCACTCATCTATTTATAAATGTGTATAATCAATAAATATGAATTCACGCTTAACACACACTGTGAGAAATCCCTCTTACTAAAGAGAAGTGAGAGCAGCAGTCGGACTCTCCAGAGACACCATTATCCTTTCAAACTATTTTCAAGTCTCTACCCAGAAGTATATTAGGAAGTGTTGAGTGTATGTCAGTTTCCTTTTGTTGAGCTGTTTTTGCATACACCTAGTGATTCTTTGGACACACGGAAATGAACAAAAGCATGTACTGAAATAAGACTTACAAAGGACTTAAAAGTCAGAAAATGAATTGATTAGTTCAGTTATGAATAGAATCTTTTTATTCAGCAGTTACAGCTTCTAAAAGTAGATGATTTACTGCTTTTTCTGAGTTTCATATTATTCTAAATTGAATATGTTTAGGTTGAATGACAATATGCAGATAAAGACATTATTTTGGGCTCTGGTAGCTTATCACCATCATTTGTAGATGTAGATGTAAATGATTAAGCAGCTCCAGAACTGTGTTAGTGTAGGCCTGCAGTCTGACATTAATAACACAAGGTGCAGTAGGTGGAAAAAAATGCAGTAGTTCCTGATCATTGCTTAGGTAAGGTTATAATGTGACAGGCATGTAGAAGTACTTGATGAGCAAACTTTGTTATCTAGTCAAATAGCAGTCGTGGCAGTTTGTCTGAATATTTGCCTTGGGAGTCGGTGGGTAGGCGTCATCAGGCCAGTGATGTCACTTTAGGCCTTGGAAAATCTGCTGCGTACCACCTAACACAATATATTTGACCACAGTCATTAATAATGCTTTGTTAGTGTTGTGGGACAGGAACCCAGAGGATCCAGAAATTCAGACTCTGCCTTCGCAGCATTTTTGTGGCAATGGCATAGAGTTATCTCTTGAATAGCAATAGATGTTTAATTGCAAAGTTATTTGAAGGCAATTTAATGCTGAAAGCCGTGATGTAGTTTGTTGGCTCAGCTGATCTGTCTCACATTTGACAGGTTGATGTTTGTCTGTTAATGTATAAAATGAATGTTGACTAAATGGTGAAAAATGTTCATCCAAACAGTGTGACTTGTTCTACATGTTTGTCTACATGCCACAGTTTGACCAAATCCAGCAGCAATTGCAAACTACAGCCCCCTGGAACCAGTTAAATGAATAAAAATAAAAAAAAGTTATATTATTGTTGTCACTTTCAGACAGATTTGGCTTCACAGCTGACAGTTTTGGGAAGGTTTGCTTCCACATTTGTAACCTTTACAGCACTTAGCACATCTGACCTGACATGAAAATCTGATTACTGTCACTTACTCTGAGATAAATTGTCCTCTCATATATGGCGATAAAAACCCTTTCTCCTCTGTGTAAGTGTGTGTGTGCTTTCCTGCTGGTGTATCCGGGTCTGAGAAGCGTGAGCGAGCCTCCAGGTGTTTACTTTGTTAAATAAAGTGGTGTGTGTGCATGTGCATGGGTGTGCGTCTGTGTGCGTAGGGGTGTGCAGGGGGCCACAACAGCAGAGGGCTTTTCCCAGCATCCTTTATCTGTCTTTGTGTGTGTGTGTGTGTGTGTGTGTGTGTGTGTGTGTGTGTGTGTGTGTGTACAGAGGATAAGGTTCTGCTTATTCATGTTTTTTCATACAGGACAGGTGTGTTTCCTCACTACTGCTCTGCAAACAGAAACAAGTAGAAAGTCCATACGCACACACACAAACACATTTGGAGTTTGGGTGGGGTTTCTGTCTTTTAACTGGCGCTTTATCTTTGTGTAAATATGACAGTTACAGGAATTTGATTTTGCATGATACATCATTGTTTGTCTCTGGGTTTTTTTTCAATCTCGCACATCAATCTGCCACTCATTTAATCTGATGATGACATGACACAAGTTTGTTTAATTGTGTGTGTGTGTGTGTGTGTGTGTGTGTGAGGGCAGAGGCATTGAGTAGTGCTACAGATACAGCTCTTCTATTTATAGACAAAATAAAAGCATGCATCTTTGCTGATGCATGTTGAATGATTAATGTACGTGAGACTTAACGCTCTTTTCCTCCCTTCCTGTTTCCCTCTTATAGTATATAGCATTAATAGCAGTCAAGGAAAAGTGATGCATCCAAATCAGAGAGAGATAGAGAACATGCTGGCAATCATCATTATCATTAGCGGGCTAATTGTCACCAGCCTCATCATCGTCGTAATCATTGCCACTGTTATATTCATCAATAATGACTTTTGTATCACAGTTAAAATCGCAGCTGTAATCACTCACGCTACCCATCATCATCATCATCATAGTATCATTTATCAAGGCATGTGCACAATGTGTGGGTGTGTGTAGGTGGTTTTGTTTATTTTATTACTTTGACAAACTGCCCACTCACGTGTGTGTGTGCGCGCACACACACACACACACACACCATCTTTTTCACAAATATATGCATATGCCTCCTCCCCTGCTGACACCCAGGGAAAGCTGGCTCCCAATCACACACGGACCCCTTCTATTTTTTTCCTAATTGTCTTCTGCTATCATATATCAGCACCCAGTGGAGCAAATGATGAGAGCTGACAGGTTGGAGGGGACGAGGGAGGGAAGGTACAGAGTGGCAGGGAGAGAACAAGAGTGGGTGAGACAGAGAATAAGGGAGAGGACGAGGAGTGGGTTGGATGTGCAGGGGTCAGAGGTCATTGGGTGTTCTGAGTGGGCGGTGAGCACAGTGTGGACTCGGACCAGGCATACCAGGCAAAACACACACACACACACACACACACGCGCACACACAAACCTATTGTTAGTGTACCTGCTTGTCTGCCTTTTTGTCTCCCTCTGTCTCTGTTATCTTTCTCAACTCTTTCACCCGCCTCTCTCTCCGTCTCCGTCTCCTTGCTTCATTTGTTGACTTCCCTGAATTAGAGTGTAATAGAATTACACACACATGTACTTAGCTGGCTGTTGTCTTCATTCTGTGCTGGACGTCTGTTGCTCCCTGCAGTTCTCTTCTTTTGCCTTTTCATTTGGTTTTCTTTCTTCCTCTTACTAGTGTTTCAGTTTGCCTGTGGATACAACACATCCATTCTTCTCCCTGGTCTTTTATGACCTACGAGTTCTATCTGACACACACACACACACACACACACACACAATGTACTAATATAGGACCTTACTGATACTGGTGTACTGTCATTTGCTTATAGCCTTTTGTAGATATTAATACATTAAACATTAGCAGTATCTATATTTTCTTTTGAGGTGCATCAATAAATACAGTGTCTGTATTTAGTGTACACAGAAACAAGCAAAGCATCTCCGTCGCCCCTGTCAACAGAAATCAGCATGCCTTCTGTGTTTTAGGCTTTGTTGTTTCCCTGTAATGTCAGTCTGCAGCCACCCCCCCCCCCCGATCTGTACCTTACAAACCTTCTCTCAACGCTCACAGATTCGTTTCTTGGAGATTACAGAATATTTTTAAAGACAATTATCCCTAATAGACGGGCATTACATTAGTTTAGGCAGAGCAGTATCAGATGATTCTACTATTACTAATCTCGTTTAAACAGTCAGTGAGTTCCTCTTTGTAATCTCTCTTGGCCTCTCCATGTTCTGGTTTCTCATACACAATGCTAGGAACTTTACTTACATCCTTTTAATTAGTCAAAAGTAGTTATATCATAAAGTAAAAATAAGTAAAAGTTCTGCATTCAAAATTATACTTTAGTATAGAAGTATTAACAGCAAAATACACTTATACAGTATTAATTGTGCAGAATGTCCCATGTCAGACTATATATATTATTTATTAGAGGGAGTATTATTTATGTATTAAAGTGCATTTTCATGTTGAAACTGGTCAAGATTCAGCTAGTTTTAATAGCTTTATGCAGTCAGTGGACATTTTATTGCACCTGTACAGTCTATTGCATTACAATACAACAGCTCTGCCGTTATTTCTACGTTGTACCTCAGTTGTTGTTGACATTGTCAGAAAAGTGTAAATGATATGTTTATTACTGAGTTCACAGTTAAAGGTGGTGTTGTACTGCACTTCGTTATATTGAGAGGTGTTTCTAATGTTTCGTCCTTTGCATTTTAATACACGAGGGGGGCAGAAACACCAGAGTATAATGCAGTTCAGAACAACACCACCACTGACTTTGACCTCAATGCTAAAAAAATTACTGAAATAACACCTCTATCAGAGTGTCAACAAAAACTGATCATTATAAGCATGTGAGCTATTAATTATAGCAATACAACTGCCAACTGTATGGCAGAACAGTTGTGTTCATGGGATAACAGGTGGTTGTATATGTGGACGATCATGAACTGTATTTGTTCAAACAAGGAAATTAATCTGGAAATAAAAACCCTTTTTATAACGTTTCACTGTTGCCTCTGCCTCCACCATAGTGGTGTCACAGTGCATTCAAATGTCTTGAATGTGTTTGGATGGGTTTCCTGCCGCAGTCCCAAAACATGCAGACCTGACGCCTGTACTACGAAGCAAGTTCAACATACCCAGGATCTCTTTTCGTTATCTGGCTACACTGAGCCTAACGATCGAGCTCACGCTGAGCGTTCACACAACACTGGTTATCAACTCGATAAGTCAACCCAGGGTTTCCCAATCTAGCCATAAGCACATTCACATAAACCTGAAGTCATCTCGCTAACCCCAAATCCTGCTTCGTAGCACAGGCCTTAAGCTATTGGAAACCTCTAAATCATCCATGCTGTAGGTGTTACTGTGGGTGTGAACGTATGTCTGTGATGGTGTTGCAGCCAGTTAAGGATCTTTTTGTGCCTTTCACACAGCACAGTGTTGTGCTTACATGTGTTGTCTGTATTGACTCTTTGCTCAATGATTTGACATCACAGGTACTGTATGACTTGCTGCCTGTCTGTCCTCAAATATTTTTAACTTTGCTTGCCCAAGTGACCTAGTTATCTGATACTTGAGTCTTTCAGATTTTTCTCCATATTATGAGTATCAGTATCTGACCCCAAAATCAAGTATCTAGTATATCAGGTCTACTTCCTGAACAGAATCATAAATCAGCTCCAATGATGTTACATTCAGACATTGACATTTTCTATTCTGTTATTTTGTTGGCAGCATTCAGTGAGTATTTGCCTGCTCTCTGCACCCTTTCTACCTGTCCTCGTTCTCAGTGAGGGTTCTGTGTTTGAGGGATGTCATTTCAATGTAGCCTTTTCATTTTCCTTTGTTTCACAGTGTGGCAGGCTGTAAAGCCCTGTGAGATTGTGGCTAACGGCTATATGAATAAAATTGATTTAAACAGCCTGTGGCGCAGCAACAAGTGAGCATAGCTCGCACATACAATTTACACAGGGACGCTGTTGTGGATTCAAAGGAAGTAAAATAACATTGTGTGAGGGGGTTGGAAGCCAAAATGGGACGTTGGGAGTTATAATGACAGTTGGTCCCATGACAATTAACTTCACTAAATTTGGGTCTTTGCCTGAAATGTTTTCTCAAATGGTGACATCCTCATTTTACCACCTCACTTATCTTCCCTTTTGCCTACAATTATTTTTCGTTATACCAGTTAAACAGCAGCATGTTAGTATTGTGAGAGGATGCTGGCATACTGGTGTTAGCACTGCTGTGCCTACACTAAAGCCTCACAGAGCTGCTAGATTTTTAAAAGGCAAGTCAATATTTTGGTGCTGTTACCTGTGTATTTATAGGGAGGCTGTTTAACTGAAAAAGCTGGAAAAGTTTCTGGAAAAGTATATAACATAGACGAGACAACGGGATAATCATGAGCACATAATATTTCATTAGCTATGGTTATTATAGACTGAGAGGAGACCTCATATTTAAACCGATGAACAGGCAAATGTAGAGTGAAGTTGGTGATCATTTTCTTAAATGAAGTCCTCAGGGAACAAGGGAAAGAAGATGTGATGCAGATTGAGCTTTAAACCCTCTGGACCGATTTGTAATGGGTGTTAAAATCATCTGGGACACACATCCACCCTCGGTCCATTTCTTTTTCATTTGCTCTTCTTCTCTTGCTTGGTTTTTCTTTCTTAGCCCATCACTTGCTCTGTGTTTCTCTGTGTCTGTGTCTCTCATCCTCCATTGCTCTGTCCGTTGTCATTATCTGTGCTTTATTTCCCTTCACACGACTCCCCCTTCTCTTTTTCGTTGTTATTATTAAGACTAATTCCCCCCAGCATTTGTAACTGTAGTAACCGCTTTGCTTTAGTGCTGCAGACCTCTCTTTACAAGAGGTGTATGTACAGTGCCTTCACATACAGCTGTGACACAAATGCACCAAACTTGTTCCAAATCAACAAGTATGGATGTATAAAAAATCAGTTCCTCTTAGATTATGCTTTGATATATATCACTATAATTGATCTTAAGGTTTCTAAAGCAGATTTTAGGATTTATTTTGTCCTACTTTACTTTTTGAGTATGTTTTGTTGAAGCTGGTTTGCAGCATAAAATGAGCCAATCTCATTTCTGGTTTTAAATACATATACTTAATGCTTTTGACCCAACAGCAGGGCACCTATGTACGTGTATGGCCTCTAAAAATCTAGCACTCAGACCCGCTGCTACTCCGGTCACTCTCACAGACTGTTTTTGTGTCTGTCTCCCTTTACTGTACTGATTGTGTTGTTTTACGTTTAGGAGCTCAGTTCTAGTAATGACTCATCTGTGGCCTGTCTCTTGATACTCTCCTAATTCTCTTTTTGTCTCACACTGCTCTGTGACACTGATACTCTCCGACCATCTGATGTCTAATCATTTACACGTCAGTTGCCATATCTGTCTGTGTGTGTGTGTGTGGGCGCGTCTTTCAAATGGAGTATGTTATGTATCGGTTATATTTACATGTCTCCTTAATTGATTTGTTCTGTTTGCAGATCAGATCAAGTATGAATGATTCAATTTTGTGTTTGTCTTTGATGTTGTTCACCACAGTTGGTTTTTAGTTTCACACCCACCATGTGTGTGAATTTATGGGATGCGGCTTTTATAAAAATCGAATGGATTCCCTGCTTCATAGTTCGCCTGAGGTAGAACTCTGAAATGATCAGTGATCATTGCAATAGCACGGGTTACATATGGTAAACATGAGATCAATCAAGCTGCTTAAGTCTATGATTCTGTAATGTGTGTGTACATTTTCTTTATTGCCTAAAGATTGACACTGTCTGTCTTTTTCAGTGTCGGATGGTGTGTAAGGACGTGTCAGCTGAGACCATGTACGACGTTCTCCATGACATTGAATACAGAAGGAAATGGGACACAAACGTCTGTGAGACCTTCGATATTGGGAAACTTACGGTCAACGCGGATGTTGGTTACTACTCATGTATGTTACACACTCACGTGTAAACATGCGCTGTTTACAAAAAGCATTCATTTGTCACTAATATGATTTGGGGCTGTGAAGGGAATTAAAAAGTGCGCGTTGATCTGCATTATTTTGTTCACCAGATTTGTCATGTTTGCTAACAGGGAAGTGTCCGAAACCTCTTCGGAACCGCGATGTCATCACGCTTCGCTCCTGGCTGCCAATAGGGAAAGATTACATCATCATGAACTACTCTGTCAAACATGCCGTGAGTACACACACCCATGCTCAGGCTTACCCCTGCTCAGCTGGGGCCCTGCTCGTTCACCCCTCTATAACTCGGTGCACATGTGTTCAAAGGTGCATTGTGAAAGAAATGGCCCGTGTAGAAATGAGTGCACATTGAGTGAGCCAACATGAACTTTGATCCAATTTAGCAAGCTTAAGGGCATTATGCTGTATGAAAAGAAATCCTCAAATATTTGTGCGTCCACGTAAGTATGTAAGTCCACGATAGAAAGCTCATCTTATACTGCATCCAGGAAGTGAAGAGAGTTTGGCCACTTTCCAAAGTGAGGGCACTTCATACCTTCTGCCCATGATGCTTTTACCTGGGAGAATGATAGATGTACTGTGTGCCAGCACTGCTTCAGTTTAAGAGTAGGACAGTTAATTTGATTTCTTTGAATACATTGTGTTTTAAACTCAAAGGTCCACGGAAGCTGAAGACCTTGAGTAATTTGCCAAAGGCCAGGCTTAGAGAACGCTGAGACTATGTGACTGACTTTAGCTGTTTTTCTTGTCCAACTGGAAGAAGAAGACAAAAATGTTCTTGTGTAAGGTTGCACTCGTCACCTCAGATGATGTTTGGCAGATATGGTAGAAAAATGATTTCTTCCCTCCTCTCTTTTCATGTCTGTCTATTTTTTCTTCTGTCTTTCTCGCTATTTTGTCAGTCTCCCCAGTCTTCTTTTCTCTCTGCCTTCATCCCTTTCTGTTTCTCATTCTCCGTTTCACTAATATAATGTTTACAAAAGGATAAGACCTCTCATGTGACTGTTAGCTGTTGACTTCCACCTCCCCTTCCGCATTCCTGCATCAATAAGTGGTTATGAACATAATGGAAAGTGTGTGTGTGTGTATGTGTATGTGTGTGCACGGCTGTGTGTGTATGTGATTAGCCAAGGTCACTCTTAATCATCAGTAGAATTTGAGAGCTTGACTTGTGGAGTGCAGCATAAGGGGATACTTAGTAAAGTGCTGAGTTCACGCATCCACCAGGAGTCTGTCCACTAACACTACATTCATCATTTCACATTATCAATAACAACTACTTTTTCAGTCACACATTTGAAATGGTTTTCTGCAATCAGTCTATGAATCCTAATGACTGTGGTGATCCTTTCATTTTTTCATCTAGCGCCACCATCAGGTCAAAATCATTTTTGATTTATGACCATTCCCATCAGCCTCATCTCTACTTTGTGTTTAGTATTAATTAGCAAATGTTATCATGCTAACACGCTGGAGAACACGGTCATCATCGTGTTAACATTGTCATTGTGAGCATGTTAGCATGCTTATGTTAGCATTAAGCTCAAAGCACCGCCTAAGCCTCACAGAGCTGCTAGCATCGCTGTAAACTCTGCCTTGCTGATTAATAGTTGAATATATGAAATTACAAAAATAATGAAGGCCAGTTGCAAGGTACCAGAGCCGAAAATGATGCCTTAAATAGTGCAACTTATTAATTGATGATCAGTTACTCAAGTCATAAAATATGGAGTTCCTGGTGTGGTGGGTGTGTCAAGAATGTATAGAGTCACTTCATTCCTGTTTGAAGTGTTTCATGTTTCCTGTAGTCTCTCCTACAAAAACAACTTGTACATTAGGTCAGAACATTATAATGCAAACCTGCAGATGTAAGGATTCACAAAGGCTTTCATTGTTCTGCATAAAACAGCAGAACCTCCTATTACGTAACCTATTAGTAGAGATTTGCAGTACACAAAAAATATGAGTCAAAGAGCATAGAAAGAATAAAGCAGTTATCTCAAGTTCTCTTCTGATAAAAGCTTCTTTAGCTGACTGCTGCTCTGTGTGCTTCTTAAGTGCTCTGCTGCAGTGTGCCTGTTCCAGATAGCACAGGCTAACCAGTACTGTACATTATCATCATGAATGATAATCTTTAGCTATATAGTAGAAGGAGCCAGCAGTGGAATAGTGGGCTAGATCAGTCCTCTACTGCTGTGTTATTTGCAGGATAGTGTGGACTGGATTTGCATCAGAAAGATGACTGTGAAGCGGAAAATCAGATTGACTGGCAGCAAAAAAAAAAAAATACAACACAGAAAAACGCATCAAGTGATTTCTGAGTGGGTACAAGTCACATACATAATACACAAATATTATCTGGAGCATCTGAAAATTGTACAGGGTTTTTTGTCCTGTTCAAGGCTGTACATTTATTTAATAAGGATGATGTTAATGCCAATAAGAGTGTGTGTGTGTGTGTGTTGTCTCTACAGAAATACCCTCCTAAAAAGGACATGGTCCGAGCTGTGTCCATTCAGACTGGCTACATGATCCAGTACCAGGGACCCAACCAATGTATCCTCACTTACATGGCCCAGGTAGATCCACGAGGTAACTAATACACACACACACACAAACACACAGGCAGGCAATCAACAGCAAAAACACAAGGACAAACTCATACAGAAATAGAAGTACACATACAAAAGAAGACTGAAGCGTACACACACACACACACACACACACACAAACACACACCCAGGTGCTTAACGCATGCTCAAAGATCTAATGAATGATTAATTGCCCTGCCTTTATGTCAAAATGAGTCACCATAGTAACCATATGAAGGACAGTCTATTTCACTGTGTTGCCTCTCTCGCTCTCTCTTCGTCTTCTTTTTTGCTATTTTTTTAAACATTAATCTGTTCAGCTTATTTTGCCTTTAATTCACTCCTCTGCTGTCCCTTGATTGTCACTCCTGATGATTGTGTAAATCTCTTTAATCACTCTTAAAGTGTGTGTGTGTGTGTGTGTGTGTGTGTGTGTGTGTGTGTGTGTGTGTGTGTGTGTGTGTGTGTGTGTGTGTGTGTGTGTGTGTGTGTGTCAGCCGTCTGGTTGCAGTGAGCAAGTTACAAAGCTTCACTTTGATCCTGGATGACATGTAATAAAGTAAACCTTAAACCTCTTTCACACCCTCTCTCTCTTTTCAGGTTCATTACCCAAGTGGGTTGTCAACAGGTCCTCCCACCTCCTTGCTCCTCGTGTAAGTGTATTTGCAGATTAACACAGATACTGTGAGCGTTGTTGTGTGTTTGTCGACATGTTAATCCACAGGCAGTGCGCACCAAGGTTATGCACAGTGCAGTGTTTGTGTAGAAGGGAACCATGTAGACCTTTTTATATGCGTGTAAAATATATAATCTCTCCTACACATTCCAGAAACATACTGTTTGCTCTGTTTGTTTGTTTGTCTGTTTGAGGGTGTGTGAACATTTATTGAAATAGAGCAAAGATTCTCTGGAGAGTCCCCCGAGGACTCCCTTGATGATAGTGCTGAAAATAGCAGTTCAGCGAGATGCACATATGCCACTGAAAATAACCTTGCTGATATACAAGAATTTTCTGTCTGGGTTTCTAAAGATTTTCTTTTATTAGTTAGTTTCTAATTCAAAATATATACATAGATACATACAAATATTACCGTTTGACTTTTTAAACCAGTCCAGTCTGCCTTATCTGAGCATTGAGCATGTACATTCATTTCCTTTCTATTAGCAGAAGTTGCTGATGATCCACACAGATCTATAAACAAACGGTTAAGCCCTCTTTCTCGTGTTGCTTATCTATTTTTTTTCTTTTTAGGCAATGAAGAAGATCAACAAAGCCTGTTTGAAGTATTCAGAGTGGAAGCAGAGACACAACCCCAGCTTCAAGCCCTGGCTCTACCCAGAACAGACTACATTACCCAGCATCCCACTCTCTGAGCTCAGCATCCAACATGCTGAGAGCCTGGAGAATATTGATGAGAGCTCCGTGGCTGAGACCCAGGAGAGAGAAGACAGCGACTAACACACACACACACAGCCATGTATTCACACATGCACACACAAACATACAGTAAAGCTGGGTTACATGTATACCTGATACACACATCCATAATTATACACACACACACACACACACATATACATATACATATATATATATATATATATATATATATACACACACACACATGTGTGGTGTATGAATATATGTGAATATTTGTGTGGATGTGTGTAAACATGCACACACAAATATATACATACATACATACAGGTATACTATGTAAGCATTCATGCAGATAGATAAACTCCAACCCAACCTGACTCACGTACAATGTATGAAACATGCACCATAGATACACACACCCATCCACTCACTCACAAAGTTTTCTAATTGGGACCTATGCAGATTATAGCTAAATATATTTTCAGTAAAATTTACTGTTAAAATATTTACAGATTTACAGAGTTATTTCTACAACCTACCCAAAAAAAACCATCTCAGTGTGACCCCTAATGCTGATGTACACACTAAGGAGATACCTGTGTAGACATATGAACACACGCCATTCATTTACACTACATTTATACACTTGCACGTGTATACACACTCAGTTTGTGTCTTTCTGCCCATGTTGTGTCTCTGTCCCTCATTATGTGCCTCCATCACATTTTGTAAGCACATGATAAATACGCAGGTGTGCAGAAGGCAGCTGGAACCACCAACCCAACCTGTAACCCTCTCATACACACACACACACACACACACGCACATTCACACACAGATTTTACACTCACACGTACTGTCTGCTCCTCTATTTCAGAGATGTATGAATGTATGTAGAGTTTAAAAAATTAAATGCAGATTCCTACAAAGGTTTTCAAATTTCTCTGGTGAGCCGAGTCTTTTTTTTTTCCTGTGTACATGATGGTGGTGATTCTAAAATAGGTTTAGAGAATCATTGACCTGATTAAGTGGTTGTTCTGCTCCAATTCACACATTGTTTCACACTATTGATTTTAAAACTGTACTGCTATTAGAACAGGGAAACACCATGATATACAACCTAATGTATGTCTTTGATTGCATGTGTGTGCAGTTGTCTAGATCAGAATTAGGAATCCCCCAATCTGTCGGCATGGCAACGCTGAGATCGACTCAGCACCAAAGAGAGACATAGAGAGATGAGAGCTTGCGCGCCACAGAGGAAGTGACTTATTGCAGGGTGTCAGCCCCTTCTTCTCTGTGTAAAATTAGACACATACTGTAAATGCACCACATTTACAATGGCTACAATTTCTGTGTCCCTGTGGTGGTTTAATTGGATGACATGACGCTTGTCTGGCCTAACACACACTCACGCACAGTAACATGGCTTAAAGTATGGCTAAAGAAGACGGCATCAGACATACTGGCTACACATAAGCTGTGAAAATGAAAGTCCATGAAGCTATCTGTCTGTGAGTGCCTCAGTAAAAGGGAACCTCTACATGTATGTCATGCCTTTTTGAAATGTTTTGTTTTGCATGTCATCCTCTCTAGCTGTTCCCTTTTTTTTTTTTCACAACATCCGCCTCTGCATATGCACCACCTAATGAAATATGAATGATGAAGGGAAGAGTATGCAAGAGATGCAATGAGGCATGAGGTGTAGCTCTGGTTTTCTGCCCTTTTTTCCTTTCCTACAGCTGCACTGACTGTTTATCCCTGTGCCCTTGTAAATGACCATCCATCCATCCTCAAAGTCTTAATGAGGCACCTCGCTTAGCCATCATCATTGTGTGTGTGTGTGTGTGTGTGTGTTTGTGTGTGTGTGTGTGTCAGTCGGAGGGAAGAGCTGCGTATGCTCGAGTCAGTACTGTGTGTCCCAGTGGTGTCCCTGTATTGTCTTCCACCAGCCTCCACAGCAGGAGGACACGTATAAGCAGCGTGACGGCCGGTATCCCTCTGTGTGTGTGTTTCTGCATATGTGTCACACTGCCACCCCCACAGCAGCCCGGCCCACCAGGACTGATAGCCTGGTGATGACTCACCACCACCCAACCTCCTCCTCCTCTCCCTCTCCCTTCCCTTCTTGCATTCTCCCCCTACTCTGTTTCTGTCCCTTTTATTGTCTGCTACTCATCCTTTCCTCAATTTCCCCTTTTCTTTGCCATGTTTCTTTACTTCCTCCTCTTCCCATCCCTTCATCCTCTCACCCACCCTTTCATCCCCTTTTCATCCTGGCCTCTCTTCTTCTTTGATCCTCCTTTTCTTTTTCTTGGTTATGTCCTCTCCTCCCATCCCCCCTTCTCCATCACTTCTCTTCTTCTGCCACTCTTGTCCTTTCCTTTCCCCTTTTTCTTAATCTAAACCATTTATTTGATCATGGTTCTATGCACTTTATGTTAAGCTCTTATTTGGAAATTGCTTTGGATAAAAGCGTCTGCTAAATGCCTAAATGTAATGTAATTTATTCTCCTTCATTTATTCCCATGTTGTCTCCTCTAGTCTCCAGCTTGTACATTTATTGCTTCTTTTGCTTTCCTTTTTTTTTTTTTTTTACACTCACCCTTTACCACCTGTTTCTTCCAGCTGTCACCTTTCATCTCCTCTCCTTCTTCCATCTCCTTTCCCAGAGCTAATCTTTCTGGCAAAGTCTCCTGATCTTTACTCCAGGTCAGAAGTGAAATGAGTAACAAGTCAGTGTCAGTGTGTTGTTCATCCAGGCCTTCTACTCACGTGTGACACACACAGAAACACAAAGGCCAAAGTAATCTGCACATTTCCTCTTTAGCTCTCTAAAAAAGACAGTAAAGTAAAGGTTGGACAGATCATGACAGATGCGACCCTTTTTTATTAATGTTAACTCACAAGTGGGATAAATTTAGTTGATAAATGTTTTATGTTTCCTGGTACACCATGACGTATTGTGTGATTGTGAAGTTATCTGTTCCAATTTGGTCTAGCTTATGACTTTTATTGCATATCAGCCTCCCTCTCTGTCAGTTGCTTTCATCTTGCTGACTCTCTTCACTATGGCTGAAATGCAATCAAAGGACCCCTCTTTAATAATTTAAGGTCTATTTAGATGCAACATTCTCTTTCTACTACAAATGCAATTTCCCCTTTATTACTTTGTGGTTTTTTTACTCTATGATTTTATAAAATTCTCTATCTATCTGGACAGTGGTTGCCCTCTTCTGGTTCTCCTGGGTGCTTACAACTAACAAATCTAGCAGCCTGTCTGATGTGAATGCCACATCACCGACACCTCCATAAAAATAACTTCAGAAATATTTCTATGGTCACAGTGCTCACTAGATTTTCAGGATTGTACCCGTTTGTACCACATGGTGAGCTCATGGACTGGAGAGGAACCCAAGCAATTAAATAGCTACTTCTCATTTGACTTATATACTACAGAACCTGTTTGTGTGTGTGTTTTGATTGTGTAATAAAAAAGTATGTAAATCATTGACTGGTGACAAGAACAACAACCCTTTCATTATATTATTTTTTAACTGTATTTTTATATTAGCAGTATTGCTCCCCAAGGGAAATAAGGTATATTGTGTGTCTTGTGTGTTTGGTCTTTTGTGTCTGGTAGTGAGTTAATGAAATTTTCCAATTCTATATCTTTATCTTCTAGGACAGTCCTGAATATTTTGTAATCTGGGGATTAAGGGTCTGCAATAGGTATATATTCTTTACAAATATAGCCTTGTGTGAGCAGAACATGTTGTTAATGAGATAATATTTAATTAAAGGGCATTTGCATGAAAGCAGACTAGGCTGTCCCGTGTTTTGCCAATGGTCACATGACGGCCGTGCGGAAGTTTTTGCAATTCTGCCGCATCAAGCTAACCAAAACTAGCCACAGACACACCGGAATAACCGTTCTTAGCATTGAAAATAAAACTCTACACAGTTGAATGTGAGTGTATGCATTTATTTTGAAAGCCCTGGCCGGAAATCGTCTACTTATATTATGTGAGCTTAACACGTGCTGCCTGTGAGTTGCTGCTACTGCATTTCATCCGTGTGAAAAATGTTATCCGCTATTTGGCGTCGCAGTTGTGGCCGCTAATCTCGCCTCAAAAACAAAGCGTCCGAATATTTCGGCGAGTTGGACACTTGCAAAGACTTGAAAGGGTAAGTGACTGACAAGAATGTCAAACTTTTCTCCCCCAAGAGAAACTTTCCCAGAGCAGCTGATAAGAACAGACACTAAGTTAACAGCATAAACACGGGTGGTTCCAACTGAAAAACGGTGTTGTCTAGGTTACATTCGTTAGCTTGACCTGCGGCGGTGAATACAGCGTTGAGTTAGCTGAGCTAAAGAAATGCACCAGTGAACAAAACTGCAAAACAAGTATTTGTTAAATAGACCGCTAGTCGAGTCCAGTTCTGCTTTTATCAACTTACTAATCAATGAGGAGCAGGAAATAATTCTAGACCTTCAGTTGGTTAATTTTGACTTTTTAAAAAGGATGTTTGGTTGTTTTTCTCAGCTGCCAGAGGTTGCTCTGTTCTTTCCCAAAGCGGAGAGGAAATTGACTGCCTACGACGGGGTTGTTTATCCCCAGTGGAATTCCTTACTTTTAAGCTGGGTGCGTGGATGAACTGGCTTTTAAATCGCGGCTTTTAACTTAACTTAAAGATGGAGTAATTGGTGGGACGAGAGCGTATCGCATTCATATTTTCCCCACACCATGATCTCTGTACTGTCTCTTAGCAGGTGGACTTGTGACAGGTGGCACAGCATTTCTAGACCTGGTGCTGGGTTCTTTACACTTTCTAAGGTAGGTTCCTCAAATACCACTACAGCATACAGCTACAGTATAACAGAAATCCACTGAGGTGCAGAAGGTAGTTTTTCTTCCTATTTCTGCTTTTATGCAAGGGGTAACCATGGTATAGACTTTTTTTTTTTTTTTTAAAGATTGTATTTCCCACAATATAGTTTATATATGAAAACCTGCACATTGAGAACATAGTTTTGAGGACTACATTGACTATTTGAATTCACATTTAAAAGAATAGTCTGATTTCTCTGAGGCAGTGGCTGCCCGTCCACATTTTGTTTTGGTCAGCTGCTTACGGTTTAATATTTTACACGTTAAAACAAGCAACTTCCTCCAAACTTGTCCACCTGTGTCTTAATCTAATTAAAATGGGAGTATTGCCTTCCATCCACAATCATTCACACACAAGATGCATTATCCTGTGGTGCCTTACTAAGCTACTTATTTACCTGGATTCTTACACTTGTTGTCCATGTGCTCTATTAAATTGCATTATAGTTCACATTCTATTTTCTCACCTTAACATCTGTATCTCCA
>JAVQJD010001485.1:0-14366 GCA_036023655.1 Nannoperca australis
TGCCAGAGAGGACAAACTCAATATTGTGGGTCTATCTCAGTGTCCCGTCTCAAGCTAAGTTACTGTAGTTATCTAGAGCAGATTTCTGATTTAGTTACATTCCACTACACAGGTTGCATTGTGTCAAAATGCTTCAGCTGAACTTACAGCAGTTAGCCTAAAAGTGACATCTGGACATCTGATGTAGGCTACCAGTGACTAAATGCTCGCTGTGAATTGTTTTCCCCTCCGGTGTGGGCGGGACTTAACTGCACCCTGTCTCCATACAATGTTCTTTATATTCAAGTATTTCATTGTGGAGAATACATTGTAAATCTTCATCTAAAAGCCAACTCAATAGTACCCTGTAACAAAGTACAGCTCAAGATAATTCTAATGCTCTTCATGCTATACATAGTTGAGCTTATGTGTTTTATATATATTTTACTCACATTACTGGTTTCTCAGACTTGAATCAGCCGTGATAATAGGCTCTGTGCAGCAGAAAGTACCGTGTCTCCTGCTTTGAATGAGTCATGCTGCCTGAATGGAAGGATTTAAGCAGCTGCTTGTGGGAAGGTGCTGATCAACACATCTCAACACCATTTTACACCAATGATATAACTTTAAATCTAACCACTTCAGCATAACCAGGTGGACTCATCACAGAAATGATCTTTGATTCACTTCCTTGAGTAATGTTTGTCCCTGATTGTGTCAGGTCAAAACAGATAGAATCTGCCTGCTTCAGCGGCACAGCAGCCTTCATGGAAGTCCGAATCCAGTCGGTGGTGGTGGAGTTCATCCTCAACCATGTGGACGTTCTCTTCAGCACTAAACTCAGCTCTCTAATACGAGAGGGAGCAGGTGTGTACAGGCAGCACTTAGATAAGACCCCTCCTCAGGTGTCTTTCCACTACTACTTCTACTTGAGCATTAAACACTGTTCCATACCACCAGGTCACAACTCATTGTCACGGCCCAAATCCCTGCTGGTTTCGTCACCCTCCACTAAACTTCTGACTCTGGAGGAGGCCCAGGCCAGAACCCAGGCTCAGATCAACTCTCCAGTCACTGAAGACAGCAAGTACATCGAGGTGGGCGAAGGTCCGGCCGCCCTGCAGGGCAAGTTCCACACCGTCATCGAGTTTCCCACTGAGAGGTTTGTTAGCCCTTATACCTGTTATGTCATTTAATGACTGTCTTCAAAAGACCAATTAATAGAGAATCTAAATTTGGACATGCAGACCGAGACATTTATCTTACAGTGCAGATACTGTAGACATGCATTTTAATGTCAATTGTACTTAAATAATAATGCTGGAATGTGTCTCCCTCTGCTGGTAGCTGGTAAGACAGTCATTTCCCTCCTGATCCGGATCTCACAAACTGACTGTCTCCAGGTTCAGACACATCTTAAAAATGAAGATGATCTGACTTGTGTGACTGATTATTTCGTCTCTGTGTCTTAGGATCTTTCTTTGAGATTTGTACGTGAGTTAGAGAGACTAACTGTCCCCTGCCTTCTTGCTCATCACCATGTTTTAATCATAGGAAGAGGCCTCCGATTAAATCCAAGAAGTCTCCTGTGGGTAGCTGGCGTTCTTTCTTCAACCTGGGCAAGTCTTCCTCCATGTCCAAGCGCAAGCTGCACCGCAACCCCAGTGAGCCCAGTGAGCTAAAGGCCATGGCTCTCGCTGGTGAGCACCCCCTCCACAACTGGAACGAAAACAGCTTATTTGACTAAACCAGGCTGGATCCTGATAAGTCTTTTTTCCGTTCTGTTTCAGGAGGCAGAGGAGACACGGCAACATTGAGATCAGCCAAAAGTGAAGAGTCACTGAGTTCCCTGCACAATGTTGAAGGTAATCTTTTGTCTCAACAACCAGTTTAATCAGTCAGTGCTTCCCAAAGCACATTTTTCTACAGTGCAGCCTACACAGGGCCTTTTAAAATAAATAGCTTCTGCTTCTATTGTTTTCCTCCTTCAGGAGAGTCCAAGGTGTACCGTCCCCGGCGGCCACGCTCCAGCAGCGATGCCCTGTCAGCCTCTTTTAATGGCGAGCTGCTGGACAGCCGGCACTGCAACTCCTACGATAACCTGGACGCCACCGAGGACAGCGACGGAGACGACGGGCCCATCTGTGTGCCTGCCCTCATCTCACCTCCGCGCTCAGCAGGTGAAGATGTGGACCTCAGCCCGCCAGACATTGGCATGGCCTCCTTGGACTTTGACCCCATGTCTTTCCAGTGCAGTCTCCCAGACACCTCCTATGCCTTCCCCCTGGATGACTCACCAGCTGGGGCAGAGGGCTCCACGTTAAAGAGAAGCCCTGGCAGCTTCTGTGGCAAGACCAACGGCTCTGACTTCATCTCTGCCACCTTCCTGGGGGGCTTGCACTCCCCCTTGTTGTCCACAGACTTCAGCCGGGCTGCTGGAGAGAAGGTGGAAAGCAAAAAACTGACCACTTCCTTTTCCTACACTGATAAACCCACACAGGCTGTGTCACCTATTAAATGTGGGAAGACCACTAGTTTGACACCGTTTGCCACTTCAGAGCTTTTCTCCACAGAGATGCCTGACAAGTATATGGCTGGACAGGCTGTCTCTTCACAGCCATTATCTCCTCCTTCTGTAGCCAAGGACTCTCCTCCCCTCATGGGCAGTGTGCTGCTGAGGGCAGCTGAGCCGTCGCTAAGTGAAGCATTCCAAATGGAGCTGCACTCTAAGCTGGCAGCCTTTGACAGTGTGGACAGTCGAGAGCTGAAGGGAGAGGACGGTGTGCAGCAGGCGCCAGCTGCCAGCAGCCAAGAGCACCATGGTAGGGAGCAGACGACGACCTTTTTAAGGGTTGTTTTTGGCATGTTTCTGTTTAACAAAGTTGATCATGCCATTAATGATATGAATGTTTTTTTTCTAGGTTTAGCTTCCCAGGTTTGCATGGATTTCATTCTAAATAAACCTTTTCATATAATGCCGGCCCATCAGGCTTAACTTTTCCCCTCTTTGCCACTCTTAAGCACCTTAAAACCAGCCTGCCTGCTGTCATTTCTTTGCTTCACCTACTGCTCTCTTGCGTATTCATTCTTCGACTATAGATCCCTTGTATTTTTGTGTCCCTGCTAGGAGTCGTAGCCCCGGAGTCTTCAAAGGACCTCACCCCTCGTCCCCTCAGCTCTACAGCTCCCAGTACTGCCCCTCCTCCTCCTCCCCCTCCTAAAAATGCTGCCCGCATGTTGGCCCTAGCCCTCGCTGAGTCTGCCCAGCAGGTCTCCATTCAGTCTCAGTTCCGGTCCTCTGAGCCCCCCCAACCGGTGTCCCCTCTGCAGCCGCAGAAGGCTTCTACCTTCCAGGACTTGCCAAATCCACTGGTCCCACATTTCCAGACTTCTGAGGAGGAAGGAGCAGGGAGAGGAAGTTCCCCGCCACCAAACACAGCTGCTCCGACTGTCACCACAGCCTCATCTCTTCCCTCCACTTCCAGTCCTACAACCAGGACGCAGCCACTAGAGTTAACCAGCACGATTACCAAGTCCTCTACAGCTGCACCTGCAACACAGCAAGAAACAGACTCCACCCCACCACACACTCCTCTTTACAAGTGTGCTCCACTCCCCAGTTCAACCAGCCTGACTTCTCCAACCAGGAAAAGTCCAGAGAGGCAGCAGCCTGTCCCAGTCCAGGTCCCAGTCCGTGCCAGCTCAACTAGTACCGCTCCAGCCACCGCCCCCAGTGGCAGCTGCAAAGACACTGGAGACTTACCCCAGCCTGCTCCTGAGGTAGGTGTCATTCATATGTAGTTGTGATGTTGAGCTGCAGTAAGCATGATCCAAACAGTCATCATATGCAGCATAACATGAGTGAGGGTGTAGCGATAAAGGCAGAGATTAAAGACATGCTGGACAGCAATGTCTCCATGCTGATATAATACATTTGCCATGGGGTCTACTTTGACTTGCATAGGTAATATTTTAATGAAGGCCTGCAACACGAGGCACCACTACCAGTAGGCAAAAGAGTAACTAAGAAATAAAAACATAAACAAAGACACATTCAGAATTGATGGCATGCTGCTGCTGAGGTGGAACTCCCCACACTGGACAGCACGTTGCTGTGGTGTGTATGGGGTTAGGTGTTTATGATAACGTTTTGTCCCACTGCAGCAACGGTAAATAAGGGACTGTTCTGTTGTGTTTTATCCCAGGTCAAACAAGAGGAGACGCCCCCAATCCTTCCAAAACCATCAGAACAGCCACCTCCAAAAGCTCCAAGGTCCAAAAAGCAGGCTGTCTCACTTCCCCAGCATCAAACACAACCTCAAGTACCCCCTCATCATCTTTCACAGCCTCACACTCATTCTCAGACACAGGTCCAACCCCAAACCCAACCTCAGCCCCACTTGAAGGCCAGCGCAAGAGTGGCCCCCACCTCTGCTGAGCCTGTTGAGAAGCCTTGGGAGGCCATAAAGCCGGTACAGCCCTGTACAGATTCTGCAAAGTACCATGACTCATACAGAACCAAACCTCCAGCCCCTCCTGTCCGCACCATAGAGAGCAAACTGGCCACAGCAGCCCTCAGCCAAAGTGAAGCCTCTTACCATATCCTGGGTGAGGACCCTGCGCCTGGCCATCTGGAGGATGCTCTGCCTCACCATCCTGTTTCTCCTCGAAAATCTTCCACACACCAGCCAGCCTACCTGTACCATGCTAAAGGAGAGCCAGTGTTAACTGAGCCTCCAGGATCTGCATACTACCACCAGAGGCCTGTTCCTGTGGGGCCGCAGTCCATCCCACACCACTACAGACCAGAGAGCGTCCCCCCACACCTCTCCTTTGTGTCCAAATCTGAACCTCAGATACCTTACAGCGCCAGAGTGGACAACAGATACAGCACTTTAGGCCCCAGGTCTTACCACCACTCTATAAAGGCCAGAGGAACCCCTCGCAGCATGTACACGTCTCCGGGGCCAGGGCATCATGGTTATAGCCATGAGAGAACCCACGGCTATCCCACCATCCGCAGAGTGCACTCACTCCATGTTCCTTCTACTATCCGCTCAGTACCCATCCAAAGGACAGAAGTTCCTCCAGATGACGATATATTCTTTTACCACCGGCCCGTGTATCAGTGCAAGGCCTACCAGCAGCCCCCGCAGCAGTCTTCACAAGCAGACTACCACGTCACCCAGCTGCAGCCTTACTTTGAGAATGGACGGGTTCAGTATCGCTACAGTCCATACTCCGGTTCAAGCCCTTTAGAGGCGCCTTACTATGACATTGACCCTTACGGCACCATTCGAGTCCGGCACATCCACTCCTATGGCAGCCGAGATCCTGGAGCCGTTGCTGGCCGCCTGGGTGGAAAGGCGGCTGGGTACCACTACCTCGCTCGCCATGTTCTGCCACCTGGGAAGGAGCACAGCTTTGTGAGCAGGGACATGCCCCCGAGTCATGGGACCAACGAAGCTGCAGCTTACCTCACTTGGGACCCAGAGGAGTCCGAAAGGCTCAGAATGCACTCCATCCGCAGGGAGAGCAGGGCCAGACAGAAGATCAAAGGCCCGGTCCTTTCTCAGTATGATAATGTCGGCTTGTTTGCACCAGCAGATATATCAGGGTATGAAACCCTGCACCTGCGCAGTAAATCTGACCCAGGCAAAGCTGTGCTGGTTGCAGCCGAGGGCAAAGATGGGCGCTACCTCCCCAGACACATGGTGTCGGACCCTGACGTCCTCTTGTACATGGAGACTGACAAGCATGTCCAGGGCAGTGCAGTGGGAGACAAGTCAGACGGGCTCGCCAAGCAAAACAGTTCCAAGAAATGCCAATCCTCTCACTCCCTTCCAGCTACTCTGAGCCACAGTATCTCCCATCAGCAGGAGAGCGGCCGACACGAGGCCAAGTACGAGACTGGAGACGATAAGCTGGGTGGAGACAGCAGCAGGTCCAAACACTGGCAGCAGGAGTATCCCAACAAGAAGAACTTCCAACCACGTTACGAGTGTCCTGATTCTGACCACCACCAGAGTAAAGGGAAAACATCAAGCGGCTACCACAGTACGGACGAGCAGCCATCAGGCCCCAGGGAACAACATGCCCGCTCCAAACCGGAGCGATCACACAGTGTCCGAGAGCAGCAGCAGTACAGCCAGGCCAAACCAGAGCTGGACAGAGACTACTCATATCAGAAACAAAGCACTATAACAGCGCAGTCCCACTACGATAACTTGGACGATTACCACCCAGTACCTCAGCTTCAGGCCCCTGTTCAAACACGTGGAGGCTCCAGCTCCTATCCTGCCCCTGGATTCACAGTGAGCCACAACAACAGAGCGTACTCTACAGCACTGGGCCAGGGAGCCTATATCCAGACTGACCTGGCTGTGCAGAGGCCAGAGACAGAGATACGCACAGAATGAAGCATTTCGGGGAGGCCACGTGTGAATTTATCTTTAGCTGTGTAGAAGAAAGACATTGTTGAGCTATGGTTGAGCAGCCTCTGCAGGACAGTGGACTGTTGCATCACCAATATTTTTGCTCCTCTGTATTTTTTATGAATTGTAAAAAAAGAATTGTAAGACTTTTTACAGAAAGTCCTGAATGTACCTGAAATTATTGTCATATACAGTCATATTATTGTGATTGATTGCGACAGTAGCCGGTCATAAATGTATATGATATGAAAGACGTACGGTACTTTTAACAGGAACCACAAAAGTGTAAAATATATATACTATTTTACATTATATATATATATATATATATATATATGAATAGAATCACTAGTAAAAAGGGATTTTTAGTTGTTTTTGTTTTTTAGGTGTGGCGCTGGCTGTGAGCATCAACTGGGATTAAGGTTTGCATTTTAGAAATGCATGCACTCTCTATCTCTTACAGAACAGTTCTGTGTACTTCACTATCCATTGCGTTCTTTCTGGATGTTACAGCACAAGTTATTGAAGGCGGATACATGTAGGTCATCACACCCTCCCTCTGCGAATATGTACACAAGCAGGTGGCACGGTGTGTCCATGTTTGTGTTGAAGAATCCGACTGGGTGTGGAGATTGATACGGAGCTGCAGTGGGTTACTTTCAGTTCAAATAGTGGTTATCAATGTCTTATTTTCTCTGTGACTGTGCCATTTTTATGTAACTTTGCTATAAACAGATTTCAATGACTTCTACTGGAATGTTTGGGTACTTGTTTGTTCTTCATTGGAAGAGGGACCAAACGACTTGGCGCAGTTGTTGCACATACGGGATAAAGAGGGGAAGATGGATGAATGCCTGTGGTACCTTTTTAGAAGTGTAAGCAGACGTGTAAGAAGTTTATTTCCTCCTCCCCCATTACATTCACGGTACTTTCATGAACAAGACTTAACTGAATAAAGCTGGAAACATTTTCCCTCTCAAACGACGTGGTGAAGAACGTGTTGCCGCTGCTTTGTGGAAAAAACTAACAGAACTTGGTGATGAGCCTTAAATTGTTCCTATAGACCATATTTTGTTTACTGTCATTGTCAAGTCCATTGTCATGATGCACAAACATTGTGATATCTAGATTGAAGATCACTTTTGATGATTCTTGACAGTTCAGGGTTGACCGATCTTACTGCTTCTTAAGATTAAGCAATGAGGGAGGGAAAGGTTTGAATAGTTTTTTGTTATCTGGGGCCATTTATTTTCAGGCTGGAAATCCATGTATAATACATTCATCTGGTATTATGCTTCATCATAATGTATGGATTACAATATGTCTAAATCCGGGTTGTACTCTGTAACTGTTTGACTTCTATATCGCTTGCAGGTTTTGCTCCTCTTGCCTTATCTAAAGCCTCGACCTTTTCAGATGGGGCGTTGAAGTAAGGCACCGTGTACTTGAATGTGAAAACACTCTTGTCTCAATCTAGAGGTATCTAAAGTTAGATATGAAATAAATAAAACTGTTCAGGAATAGTTATAGTCCATGTCTTTTGCTTGGTTCAGTCTGACAATTCCTTGAGGAAATCCACTTTGCAAATGTTTTATGCCTGTTTGTTGGACCTCTAGGATACACAGTGTTTGGTGAGTAACACTGATTATGAACTTTAATTGTGTTTATTTACTACTCTACAAGGGTACCTTTTTTAAATAACATTGGGAAAGTATGCTGAAACATCTTTCAGATATATTTATATATTGTGGACACTTACCTGCTCCACATCTGCCTACTGCAATAGCATCCTAGGGCTCAAAAAACGTCAGTATGTACAAAAGTCTGCTCACACACAAATCCACTCCAGAGACCTACACAACACAAGTCTTTCTTGTGGGGGGGGGCTTCTGGTACACTGCACTGCAAACAGTGTAGATACAGCATTTAGGCATAGAGATGAGTTATCACATTTCAGCTAGATGGTCCTAGTATATATACACACACACATATATATATATATATATATATATATATATATTTTTTTTTTAAGACTTGTGCTTTGCATTTCAAATATTTTATTTTAAGAAGTGAAGCTCAAACTTTTGGGATAGGATGCATACATTTCCTTTTAATATCTGCCTTTTATTTTTCCAGATTACATTTTGCTTTGACCTTTTTGTTGTCGGAGGATGGAAGGTCTGCAGAGTTTGAAACTAAATGAACTAAAAATACATTGGTTTAGACACAGCATTACACCTGGCATCCTACAGTTTGAATCATACATCTGATAGCTAAATTAGGACTTTTAAAATGAGGCCAATAGAGGGCGCTATAAATGATTAGAACAATGATGTGACTGCTGCAGGGCCAGACATCCATCAAAACAGCATCAGTACATAGTTTGGTATAACCTTCATATCAGAATGACTGGTGAACAACATGTATGCTTTAATGTTATCCACATGAACTGGAATATATGTAGAAATGATGCTATAACAAGAGCGTAACCTTTGAGCATAGCTTTGCATTGCAACTTAATATGCTTAATTCCTTAAATGTCAGAACTTTACAGATATTGAGTAGTACATCTATAACTCCAGTACAGATGTATGTAAATAACCACATTAAATGTTGGTTTTCATCTCTATACTTTGGGAGGCTTAATTATATCCTTTAATTTTATGAATAGTTGCCTACACTCATTATTTATTCATTGTATCTTTATCTCTAAATTAGCTATTCTAATATATCTGCATTACAACAGACACTGAACAGTACTTTCAGACAACAAATTGGGATCCATAGGTATATAAATAGATTATAGCATAAATGTATTAATGTAACCTGCTGTAATGGATACTTTTTTTAAAGTATCACATGAATATACTAATTATTTATTTAAACTAAATAAAATACTGGTTTTGTTCATACAGCACAATACAGAAGGGTGGGACATGTAACAAAATGCTATCTATCCTTTCTATATATATATACCAGTCAAATGTTTGCACAAATGTTTGCCCATTCAAGTGAATGGGAAAGTGTGTCCAAACAGCATTATATTATCATATACAGTCAAACAGACTGTATATGATAATATAATGCTGTTTTATATAACATTTAAGATTGAGATGGATCCTTGTTAGAATTTCTGGTAGACAATTGAATTGCTCTTTCAGTGTACATACACTTGCATTTTGGAATCAAGAGGAAGTACTCTGATCATTTACTTAAATAAAAATTGCAATACCACAGTGTGGAAACACTCACAAGTAGATGTCATGCATTCATGTAAGCATCAAAATATACTTACTACCAAAAATAAAAGTAATTGTACATAATGCTCCATTTTCAGAATAACAAAGTATTATAATTATTGATGAGTTTATTTATGTATCACTAATGTTGCAGCTGGTAAAGGTGGGCTAATTATAACTACTTAATGCACTGCTGTCTGCTGGGTAGTTTAATCTATAATTATACAAAACAATTTACTTGATTATCTAAATCTGCAAAGAAAACCAGAACTTGTGTGTTTAAAACTGCGACTTAAATATAGTACAGTAAAAGTTCAAAGTCCAAGATGTAGTGGAGAAGAAATATAAAGCAATAATTTAAAATGATGATAATCCTATTCTTTTTTGCCTTGCTTTCTATGTATTGTTTTAGAAATGGTTAGGAGGGGATCTAAACAGTCAAAAGAAAGTTATGCCTAACATAAAATAATTACACAATAGATGTTACTTTTGTATTATTACGGTATTTTAGTCAAAACTAACAACGTTCGGAACTGAAAGTTACAGTTGAGGAAATTAAGTTACAATGTTTACAAATGTTGCCAGTTGCATTGTGGGAGACAGATGATTGACACGGCCGCCATTTTGCTCCTGCTCTCTCTGCTTCCATTGTGTGAGAGATAGTAAATATCTGACATTGCCAGACAACCACAACACACTTGTATCCGTGCGAAGAAAAAGCGTTAAATTCACCCTCGGTAAGTTACATTTTTGTCGCACTTCTTTAACTATAGACTACTATTCACCGTTTTGTGAAGAAAATAAGACAGATAAAAGTTGTTTATGTGTTGAAATAGCGTGTTATTTCGACGCTGTAGAGAGGAGAAAAAGCAGCTGCCCAGACAGAGAAAAACAGCTCAGTACTTCCACTGCCGAAATATCTGCTCCACTTTCATAGGCGGTTTACCATACCAACCATTCACACGCCTTGACGCTTATTTGATAGCTACACATGTCTCCTATGTTTTGTTGACAGTCTTGTGTGCACACGTTGTTTGTTTTTGAGGGAAAATGTCAAAGTTTACATCCCGCTCATCGCTTTTACATTGGAACGTTCATTTGGGTCTGCGGCCATAATCTTGCGGTATGAGGAGGGGTTAAGACTGTTCGTCCCGCCCTAAAGCCCTGCAGAACAGGACGTCATTGGTTTCAAAATGCGACACAGACACGGCGGATTGGTTAATTTCAGAATGATGACGTGTCTAGCAGTGTCATTGGTGTGGTCGGGGAGACCACAGTATCTGGATTGGCTCTGCACGGAGAGGCACTCTGCCAAACGAACCGGTGTTATGCCGAGTTGTGTCCGCCTGCTGAGAATTGCATTCACGTCGCGGGACCGCGCACAGCTAAAGCGGCAAACTATCGGACATTATAATGATTTCTAAGGCAAAGGACGGCTTGCAAATGTTGCAGTATTCTTTGTGGGGTTCATCAATGGTGATAAATTATCCTTATCCTTAAATGCCTGTAAAGAAATACAAACGGGAGATGTCGAAACTCGGGAGAAAAGTTTTACCATGCGGCCCACTATGACTGAACATCACTTGTTAGATTGAGTGAAGGAAAATTTAAGAATAAGATTGTACATTAATGACCCTTCTGCAGCTATTTGGGTAGTTCCAGGAACAAATAGTGATAATAAACATCAATCATCAAACTAAATTCTCTAAACTCTGCATTTCCTGTATGGAGCTGACACCGGACAGTGTTATAATTGATTTATTCCGTTGTTTTTTTGACTGGTCTGATAAGCTTTTACAGTCTCCAAACATAAGCATTCACATTTAGGCTAAATATTTTGCACAAAGTTATTATTGTGTTATACATTTAGAGTGACACCAGATAATTGGATCAATTATAACCAATTGATCCAAATTGGTTTTAATTTGGATCAATTTTAACCAAAAAGAAAACCTTTTTAGGTTAAAATTGATCATCCACTTATAATGGATGGATGGGATCACTGTAAGAGGTTTCCACTGTATTTATATCAAAGAAAATACAGGTGTCAAAAAAACCAACAACAAACAAAAATGCAATGGAACCGATGCAGTAGAAGGATTTATTACAGAAGTCCGTCTATATATATATATATATATATATAATTTTATTTTTTTCTCACCAGACTGTTAGCCCTTTTCCCAGCAGCCTTTTTGGTATGTCATAGCAGAGTAACCACAGGTCTAATTGATCAAATCTATTATGGTCCTGTTGTATTTAGTGTGTCAAAGCCACATTCCAGCCCTGGTGAATGGAACAGGGCCATACTTAATGTTATTAATTACACCTGTGTTTACCCTGCAATGACATGTGAAGGGGCTGCTCTGAGACCTATTAGGAGTGTGTAATGGTGTACGAAACAGCAGCTCTAAAACATGTTATGGCCAGAGAGAAACACTATGAACAACGCAGTTATGTTTTAAATATTCCCTTCAGGTGAAACTTCATTGTAATGGCTCGTACCAAGCAGACCGCTCGTAAGTCCACTGGAGGAAAGGCTCCTCGTAAGCAGCTGGCCACCAAGGCCGCCCGCAAGAGTGCCCCCTCTACTGGTGGAGTCAAGAAGCCTCATCGTTACAGGTGATTTCCCACAGCTGTTTCTTTGACATCATGACATCGCTGAAATCATCCCTATCAAGATGAGATGGTTGAGCAAGCTAAATGAACCTTCTAGTATCTGATGGTGTATTGTGCTTGTGTGTTTCAGGCCCGGTACCGTGGCTTTGAGAGAGATCCGTAGGTACCAGAAGTCCACTGAGCTGCTGATCCGTAAGCTGCCCTTCCAGCGCCTGGTGAGGGAGATCGCCCAGGACTTCAAGACTGACCTGCGTTTCCAGAGTGCTGCCATTGGAGCCCTGCAGGTGTGTGTACAAAATATATGAGTACAGCTACATCAGTATGACTTTCAAACTGTAAAACACACACTTCTCCTGCTACTATTTGTTTTCCACCGCTCTCCCTGCAGGAGGCCAGTGAGGCGTACCTGGTGGGTCTGTTTGAGGACACCAACCTGTGCGCCATCCATGCCAAGCGTGTCACCATCATGCCCAAAGACATCCAGCTGGCACGCCGCATCCGTGGAGAGCGCGCTTAGTCAGCCTCCCTAATGTTTGTCCTGTTTTTCTTTACCTGCCCTTACGCCTTCATTCTACCCCACCTCCACCCATCCCTCCCCAGCCTGCCCATCTTTTCAGTAGACTTTAGAGTAATCCTGTTTATGAAGAGATAGAAATATGTTGACGTCTGGTCATAGGTTTTTTGTCTTCACCAAATGTTTTAAGGGTACCTTTTTCGTGCATGTAAAAGGTTTTGCAGATCAGATGCACATGTGCATACACTCAAACATGCATAACTGGGTTTGGGTTGTGCCTCGAAACATGAAACCCACCCTTCAGCTCACCTGGATTCTTCCAGGGTGGGAGGCCAGCAGGTGTGTCTTGTGTGGTAAATGGGGACATGGCCGAGGGGCTAGTCTGCTTAAGGGGAGCTGCAACTTCCACAGCAGGGTGCTAATAAAACTAGTCCTGAGGCCTCGGCCCCCTCTGAACACCCTCCTCCCCTCCCGCCCAGTCCGTCCCTCCACACCCCAACTCCCCCAGCTGCAGCCAGGTGACTGGCTGTACCTTTTCAGACCACCTCTGTAATCTGCACCAGGAGGGGATGGCACTTTGTTGGTCTGTGTGTGTGGATGTGTGAGCTCTGATCTTTCAACCACTTGTACTCAACAAACAAGAATCTTTTGGTTGCTTAAGAATATTGATAATCTTTGTGGATATGGTGTCTATTTTTTTGTGTGCATATAATTCATAGATAAGCATCTCTTCTGTTTATTGCTTCCAAACTAATCAAATTAAGAGAAAAAAGAAGTTAATATTGTCAACATGGTTATCATTTGTTTTTTCACAGTGATCTGATTCGCTATAGAAAATCAGGAAGGGCTTCTCTGTTTTCCAAGGCAACTTCTATTCTAATGGCAGCCACATGGGGGCGATGGTTTACCATCTCCTCGTCTACTCAATTGTTCACTGTAGATCAGTCATCCTCACATTATGCTTCTCACTCCTTATCTCCACAGATAGACTTTAGACTTGTCACAGCAGTATGAATTGAAATTATAGTGAAAGTTACACTCTGCATGTTTAGGGTCTGTGTGTTTTCTGCACTCTGTAGATCTGAGCATATAATCTGTCCCTTTCTCAAAATTTGTGATACACAATATAACCTCATATTTGTTTTCTTTTATATTTTTCTTATTCCTCGAGATTTTCAGACGTATAAATAAGCTGATCTTTGTATTTTCCAAATTTCTCATATTATGGTGGTAATAAATAGGTGTTAAAACAAATAGATGCTTGTTTGTGTCATTTATTTGCTTTACAGCGATTCACTGATATGCTACAGTGGCTATCCAAAAGAAAGCTTGGATATGAGTGACTGCAGTGTAGGCAAGGCAAGTTTAAATGCATAGCACCTTTCAACAAGGATAGTCAAAGTGCTTTAAGACAGAAAGGCATTAGGAAACGCAAGGTTAAAGACTATATATAAAGACTTAGTTAAAATAGAAGATAAACGTAGATCCAAATAGAATGAGACAAACAGTTTTAAGCCCTGGTTTAAAAGAACAGGAGCAGACCCGTTTTCAGATATGTGCTGCATAAAAACTGAATGCAGCTTC
>JAVQJD010001486.1:0-15313 GCA_036023655.1 Nannoperca australis
ACACACACACACACACACACACACACACACACACACACACACACACACACACACACACACACACACACACACACACACACACACACACACACACCCCTCAGGCCTGGCCTCTTTACCCCTCGATGATGTGATGCTTTTAAAATACACCAGACCAGAGGAGGAAGCTGACAAAGACTTTGAGATTTGGGTGTGGGCTTACACAGACTCTCATGTGTTGTGGATTTTAAAAACATGTATGTCATAAGAGGAAAAGTTGCCCATTTTGTCCTGAACCCTTTATGTAAAAATATGGTTTTCTCTAGAAAGAGGAGGAGATAACATCATCATGAGGACGTAGCATGAACAGCATGAGATGCAGAAGCAAGAATGTAATCCCCCCCCCCGTTCATTTATGAATGGGAGCATGCAGCTTTTACAGCATTCCTGCTGTCTATTTTTATTCCTGTCCATACTTTAAGAGACATTAACCCCGGATGACTCACTCAGACAACAACAGGGCTACAGCACAGCATGTAACCACTAATAGTGATGTAGCAGACTGAGTCAGATGAGGCGGAGCTCTGACGGATATCGTCTGCAGAGTCTATTTCTGTCGACCATTATGTACATCTATCAATCAGACGGCATCTTCCTATCTATCAAAGTGTGAACTTCATTAATCTGTCACAGTGTGTGTGTGTGTGTGTGTGTGTGTGTGTCAGATAAGCACAGCTGGCAGCACAGAGAATACAAGTCAGACCAAAATAGCTTACCACCCAGGAAGAGGTTGAGCTCACACTCCAGGTAGTCAAACATCTCGACGGTCAACTGGAAGCTAAAGAAGCAATATACACAGAGAGAGGTGGACATTTTTTACATGCTAGATTCAGGAAACACACACAGGTCTGTTTTCATTTGATCACAGTGGTAAACTCTGATCAAGAAGTGCAACAGAGAGCTTTCACATGAATGTAATTCCTCTCTCTCACATGATGAACACTGTTGCTTCAAACTAAATGATCCCACTTGGTCAAGAGTCCCATAAAACTGTGTCATTTTCCAGGTGCAGATGAGCTTTTTCCTGTTTTCTTTTCTTGAATAAAGAACTTTACTTTAAAGTACTGGATCGTTTCCTTCCTGCATTCTGATTGGTTGAGTCATATTCAAAGCTGTAGTAAAATACCCACAACTATGCACAGTGGGATTAAATATGAGTTGTCACAAGTGATGACACATTTCAACATTCAAAATTATTCACTATCCACAAATAATTACCTTTTTTTTGATAAACAATAAATACTTTTACCTCTTCAGGCCTCTGATCTAAACAATCTTAACATTCTGGGAAGGAAACATAATTCTTTGGTTGAACCATTCACATCTCATTAAAGCCATAACCTCTGGTGAGTGGTTACTTGTGGCACATATAGCTTTAGCTTAGCAATTAATTGGATTATTTTTACTTGCCTTTTTTCTACGACAGTGTGAAGAATAAGCTTTAATGACAATTTAACTATAACTATTAAACTAATCTAAATGAAAGAATTTTAAGTTTTAAACAGCTGTGATTAAACACCTCTCGACTGTCACAATAAATAAGCTCTTATTCATGTATGAACGTCAGCATCGTAATTAAAGCATTCCTACAGGATACTAATATAATTTCACACTTTGGTCAACACAGTTTGAGAAATAACACTGAAACTCATTAATATCTGGATCCTGGGGACTGGCCAGCACAGTGGTCCCGCACAACAACAAGCACAAATAACAACAACAGGCGACACAGCGACACGCCACACTCACAAGTTGTTAACGTCGTTCTCTCCCGCCTCGTCAAGCTGTCTGTTTGACATCTGCAGGTTGCCGGGGAAACGAGGGTTCTGAAAGAGAAGAGGACAGGAGGAAGCTTTAAGCTGTGCTGACGTCCATCTGAGACCATTTACAGGCAGAATCTGATATTTATAACCATTAACATGCTGATAAAACTGGCCTTTAGCCAACACTAAATATAATTGTTTGCCAGGCTAGCTGGCAGGTACATTCACATTTACCCAAGTATTTTACTTAAGTAGTATGTTTGAGGAACTTTTCCATTTCATGTTACTTTATACTTCTACTCCTCCAATAACTGATATTTTTGGCGACTTGGGAGCTCTGAACTGACATAGCACATATCACTGACATAGCACCACCTTTTATGTAGTTAGAAAAGAGGTGCTTATTAACACATCCAGCAGATACGTAGCTTAATTCCTTTGGAGTCGTGTTTCTGGCCCCTTGGTGAATGTTATTCCAATATTCACTCTCCTTTTAGCTCTGTTCTGTTTTGATCTCCATCAACTACTCTTATGCTAGTTAATTCTCTGCAACGTTCGCCAGCTAGTTGGTAACTGTGTCTGTCTGCTATTTGGTGCTGAGCAGATTGTGTACAGTACATTTTTAGAGCTTTTATTTTGAAAACAGCTTCCTGCTGCGGTGACAGTGAACCAAAACAATAAGCTGAAAAAGTCGCTATAAAGCTCTGTAGAGCTGAGGGGAGGGTGATAATTCCATGTGGCTTCATCACTATCACACATTCAAGTAATCATGTGATCCATTGTTGCTATTAAAAATATTCATTAGAGCAGCTTTAAGTAAAGGGTCTGAATTCTTCCTCCACCACTGCTGGCTGATACGTTTTTGAGATGAAACCCTTTGAATCGTTCAGGTAAATCTGTTGTTTGGGTTTTGACTGCTCCCTTGCATTTTTTGATTTTGTCTCACTAGTTGAAGCCAATCAAAACAAAACCCTGGCTCTAAATCAAACCGCCCGTCACGCCAGATGTAATATGAAACTGTAGCTCTACAATCTGTGAAAACTGCTCCCGTTTCTCTGCTGCCTTAGAAGGGTAACTAGCCAAAAACGTATATGAAGTTTAGTGCCATTTCCTTGTGGTGAGCATGTGTGAGGACTCCAAAGAATATTTTTTATATAATATATATTGTTAATAATGCTAAAAGAAGGTAAGGCTCCATATTTCTTTTGAAACGGGCACATACGCAGCAGTAATTATTCAGCAAGTAAAACTGATCCAGGAAGATATCCTTTTTAGTTCACCAGCTCTCTTTGCTTTGTTCAAAGTTAATATGAGACTGTGTTTACAGGAGCTGATTGTTGATAAATTGACATAAAGACAGACATTGAAATAAACGTTGATCAGTGGCTTTAGCCGCCAGTTAGTGTCACATCCCTCCTCCTCACGTTACGTCTTGGCTGTCACCCTTCAGCAGAGCAACAACCTTCCAGTGATAGCATCGACATGGCCGTACGGTCCCTGCTCCGCTGTCTAATAAAGAGGCTACATTGCAGATTCTTCAGAGGCCATTAGTGTAAAAGCCAGAATTTCCTATGAAGCTGCCCCCCCCCCCCCAACAGAGAGACACTTGCACTAAAAGGAGAGTCAGAGACAGAGATAATGAGTGACGAGGGAGACTGGCGCTGGGTTTTATAGGCCAGGCCGACTCACTTTGATGTGAAACTCCATTTTGGTGATGAGCAGTTTGAGGTAGATGCTGCACAGCTTCCCGTAGCCTTCACTCAGGTGACCCTGGGGGAGAGAGAAAGAGGAAGAAGAGAGACATTAAGAGAAAGAGGAGAGACATGCTCAAAGGTTCAAATCAATTTTTTCCAGTCCTGGAAGAACACTGATGAAGCAAATCATTTGGTGTTTAGAGAAATTTGTCGTGGCACTTAGGCTGAAAGTAGCACACAATAAACATGAAAAGAGGGACCACAATGCACAATTTTCATACTCTGCGGCTAAACTGTACCACAGCAGCCAAAATATTCTTCACTGATAAACACTATAAACCAGCTGACATCTGGAGCAGGTTCAGTTTAGTTTACGCTGTGTGAAAATGTCCCTGGTCTCAGAGTGTGGACAAAGGTGAAGAAAGTAGCTATTTAGCCAATTGCTTCTAGCTTCCTCTTTCCTTGAGGCTGGGAGTGCGGGTGGCGATGACACAACAGGAAAGAGAGGTCACAACCCTGGTCACAGGGATCGCACCTGTATTCTCCTGCCTAGTGACATCAGCAAAAACTGAGTAATAAAAAAAAACACAAAAAGTAAATCCAGGAATACAGAACAGGCTCTCCACCCAAGTCAATGTTGCTTAAGACACAACTGAAAAGAGTGACTGTTAAGATTTTGTGGCTTAATGGAGTGCAGTTTATTAAAGTTTACACGATAAACCCTATGAATGTCATCAGGGCTGTCTGCAGCAATAAAGTGAACACACTTGAGCTCACTTAGATCAAGTGTTATCACCAATAAGACTTTCTCCAACAATGTTCGATTTTTAGCTCTGGCAGCTCAAAAAACAGGCCGGATTCCCCACAGAGATGCTAACAGACTAGCTTATGTAATATTACTGTCTGTTAGCCCCAACATGTAGCTGGCAGGCGAAGTGTTGTGAGCTCTGACAATCACACTTGGCATGCTTTACATGGATTTGTCCATCACAGGCCACAACGTCTGTCACTCGGACAGCAGCAGGGTGACTAGAAGCAAATAATGTAATCTGATGACCGTAACAAAGAGGACAGTTGGTGGCTGAACTGTAACGCTAATAAACTGAAACACAAGCTTCCTGCAGGAAAACCATGTGACCTACATCACCCATGGACCTGTAATGTTAGTATTATTTAGCGTTATTATGCAGCTGCAATCCAATTATTACCACAGACAGTTGCAAATGACTTTTCTGAATTTCAACGGAATGGCTTTGTTTTTACAATAACAAAACGACTGGTATCTGCTACATGTAGCTTTCTACATGTAAAAAGATCATCCATGAACTTTTCATATTCATCCATGTTTCATTTTGTAATAATCAAAATACAGAGGCATCAGTAGAGAAGATCATAAGGGTGTACTCCTCAGACATTTGACTGCGTGATGTTGTGATAAGATACATTAACATAATAATCTCTGGATCCTTACCCACATCCTGCTCATATCAGTTAAATCAGCCTTGTTCCTCATGGAGTCCTTTATCACCTTGAAGGACAGCAGTGGAAACAAAAGAGGAGGGGAGAAGAGTTAATATAACAGATGAGGTGTGACATAAACTGAAGAATGAATAATTAGCAACAGTGCTTTTAACACAAGTCAAGGCGATCACAGTTTTCCAGACAATTACAGGACAAAAACAAAGCTACAGTGCAACAGATAAGAGTTCAGGTCAGCGGTTCCTGTGTTACAGGACGCCATCTTTACGTACGTTTGGATGGCCGTCTCGCAGCAGCTTGTGGAAGACGTGGCAGAACTTCCAGCAGAGCACCGCGTTGCTGGAGAGGGGAAGCCGGTTGACGGCTGCCCAGAAAGTGTGGGCGCCTTTCTCATGATGGGTCCCCAAGATGCAGGGTGACGAAGGACAGTCAAGGATCATTGGGTCAGAGTGTATGACATCTTTTGTGTGACAGTAGTCTGGCTCATGATCAATGTTACATTTTATTATTTCTATTTCTCCGTCTCCTTCTCTAACTTACATACTTAAGGATCATCCTTTTAATTTTACAAATCTGAACCACACAGATACCCCATATTTTTTAGAATCAGTTTAAACTGACTTTAACTGGACTTTTACAGCCCCACATTGCTAAAAGGTGTTGTTTTTGTCAGTGTAAGAAGACACCAACTACCACAGTTTAAATGAAGTCTTCTTACAACATTGACAGCTCAGACAATGCTTTTTAGTGATGGAAAATAAAGACAAAAAACACAAATGAGCTGCTGATGACGTGCAAGAGTCCGTACTTCTAAGTAAAAGAATATGGTTAAACTACAGTGCAGCACTGCAGAGAGTATTTTTTGTATTTTTGAGAGCCAAATTGAATGTTTTTTAATATTCAAAATAAATACAAATCATTTCTCAAATCTCTTTTTTGAAAAGTTAAAAACCAAAAATAATGAACCCTAGATACCCCCTCTGTCTCTGCAGCTTTGAGTTTTGTTTCACACATGACTAAATCAGCTCTGTAGCAGGGCCATGTGTAGATGATGGGGTTACACTAAGTTTGTTGTTTTGATGATCTTGCACTAACGTAACCCTCCAGCCACAGAGGAACAGCTCCACACACACACACACACACACACACACACAATATGAGGATATTCCTGGCATGCTTCTCTTTGACAGCGACCTCCTGTGTGTTGATGGCCTTATTGATGCTGACAGCCTGTGAAGAGGAGGAAAGGAAGGGCAGAGGAGAGAAACGGAGAACACAAATCAGCCCACAGTATTTTTCACACTGCTTACAGATAAAATAAATAAATAAAAAAAGACCATAAAAACGTTCAAGTCAAGTGTTTCATTTTAAAACTTGACACCATGCCACCTTTCAGAAAGTTGCCTTTTCCTTTTTTAACCACCTGGGGAACGAGAAGCAGCCAAGTTTTCGGCAAAGGGTGGGTGACTGACCCATTTTCTGCAAAGTTGGTATTCAAGGCAGTTGCTGAGAGGCCTGAGCTCCTCTCTCTGCTTTTGAGGAGCTCTACAGAGGCAAACACCTGTCTCATCAAGTGACACATATGCCATCACATCTCTCTTCACATGTCCCACATGCAGAACACAGTCACTGCCTTAAACTACGGAGATGAGACAGAGCATGTAAGTGTATGTAAGAGGACAGGGGGCCTAAATAGTGTGGATTTGGGATCATGAAATATATAGAAAAGAATAGAGACAATCATGTATATTGTCTCTACAGAGAGCGCTGACAGAAAGCTTGAACAAACAGATCTGAGCCATTTCCATTTTACCAGAAGCCTGCATTCACATTTCCCCAGAACCAATCCGACAGCCTACAGGTAACATTAGGACTGTGAGCAGGCAGACTAAATGAGATAGCACCAACAATTACTCACATGTGGATGATCTGGGGAGTATCTGTCTGTGCTGTGAAATCTACTGAGGAATGTTGGCCAGGCTAAAACTGAACCCCCCCGACTTCAGCTCAAATTATAGTATCATCTAACTCGTCTTACAAAAGCACTAGAGAAGTGTCACCACTTTTCAGTTAAATATGCATACCGCAGACACACACACTTAAGGTTTCATATTGATATGCATATGCAGCATTGATATGTTTGACAGCAATTATCATGAGCAGCTTTGTAAGGCTGTACTTGGACTATGGCAATGCTAATAAGCTGATGTTAAGCAGGTATAATGTTTAGCATGTTAAACTATTGCATGCTAACATTTGCTCTTTAGCACTAAACACAAAGTACAGAATGTCATTACTTTTGAAGGTATTCGTACATAAACCAAGGTACTGGACAAAGTGCAACAGTGTTCAACAAGTGTGATGAGAGTACTCATTTAGCATTGCACTCCTTTAACATCGTCAGATTTACAAAGGACAGATATAAAACCGGTGAAATCGTATTTTGAATTCGACACATTCTTCTTCTTTATCTAAACCTGGAACCTACGTTACCCACAATGCAACTTGGCTGCTGATAATTCTGAGGCTCTGGTATGTTATGCTACTAGCTACTAGTGTAGTCTCAAGCAGAGCTGAGGAGTGGGCTACAGAGTTGGACAGACACGTCCACAGAGCCACGCTGCTAGCATGACTAAAAATGCTGTACTTGTTCTCGTGTGATGCTATATTTTTATTTGTCATCGATGTTATTATGTGGTTATGTTGGGCAGCTAAACAGGAAAGCTGTATGATGAAATAAATATGAAAACGAGCCCTCAAAATGTTCCTGCTATAAGTTCCAGGCCCAAAAATATTTGACAGTTTAAGCCGTTTCAGATGGTTCTCAATACAAGGTTTTCTGGGGCTGCATCTGGCTCACATATCCCATTGCACATGGGAGGAAACTCAAACCAAGAAAATCATACATCTGAACCCTTCAACTCAAAACCTGGGCTTAAAGTTGAAAAAATAAAGTCTCACTTCCCACAGATGTGCTCCTCCTTTTTCAGTATTTGAGGTGTTAGGACTGGACACAATCACTGGAGGGAGAGCGGGTCTGGAGTGGTGGGAAGGGAAGGAGGCAGGAATGAAGGGGAGAAAAGGAGGGAGCACTGGTCGCTATCAGCGTCGCACATCTGCATCCTTCTAGCGAACAAACAAATATGGTGCTAGGTGTCACAGACTGTTTTAAATCTAAAATGTCTGGAAACTCAGTGCAGAGAATATTTTATTTATAACCATAATCCCTGCTCAAAACAAAAACTAAACTGGGATTAGAGAAAAACAATCTGGTTCCAAATTCAGATCCTGTCTTTCCTGAACAACAGCAGACAATAGACTGCATCCTCCACACGCCACAACTGTGTCATCTGAGTGACATGTCATCACAAGCTCGAGCAAGTTGCCAAACAAGGGTATTGTGTTCACAAAAATCTAATTTATGAGCGAGATTCAGATGAAGTCACAGGAGTGTTTCAATACAGAGGAGGGAGTGTGAAGACAGGAGGAGGAATTTAGAGTTGGCTGCCGTTTCAACATCTCTGACTGACGAATTCCACATCGTCCACCTGTTGGTGCTCGGCTCGTAATCCCACCGATGACACGAAGACACGAGTAGCGTGTCATAAAGATGATGACTGACCACGCTTCCACTGCTGTCATTAAATATGCACAATGCTGATTAAACAGATTAAAGTCCAACACCTGTCCTGTTGCATCAGTATCAACAACTTGAGCCAAGACTGGCTGTGAGTGTGTGTGTCAGTACTATAAAAAGGTCAAACACAGCGGGGCTTACACTGTCCTGTACCGGCTGTGCACAAGAGACCTGAAACTAGCCAGTGGTTAAACATACAGTCTGTTTCCTCTGATCAAGATCTCGAGCAAAAGGTCACAGAGTTAAATTAGCGCATTAGGTTTGCAAGAAGTTACACTTCCTGCTCACAAATAAACAAGTAAGCACAAACTTACAACTGAAATCATCCTTGGACACTGAAATGTCTCGCATCTTACATGTCATTGAAATGTCATTCGAACACACTTGAGATTTGGGGAGTTTTAATGAAATTCTTGTATCATCTCTGTAACTACAGCTTGGAATGATGGACTCGCAGTGATTCACTTTATCACGTCTTCATAGCTGGTAAGAACACGACACAACACTCGTGCAGCACGAGTCTTATTTACACGGACAAGATGGCAAGGTGATGTTAATAGCAGCTCTGAAAACATAATTAAAAGGATACTTGATGTATAGATTGCTATATACACTGGCTATTTTAGCAGATTTGAACATAATATTCTTTTGAGGTGTTAGCCACTGCCATCAACCTTAGTGTTTTGTTTTTATGGGTGTGAATGGATTTGTTTGTGTGCACAAACCTGCTTTCAAATTGCCCCTTGTGGAAAATATCTACTATTTTAAATTAAATTGAATATAAGACTTTACTCAAGCACTGACTGTTGGGATTTTCTGGAGTTTTCCACTTAATTACTAGACCTAAGTATGGACCATGAGATGGGGTTAAATGCTATGTACAGAAAGACTAATAAGTGCGTCTGGAGTTAAAACTATTTCCAAGGTCAAGAATGAAGCATCACAGTCCACATTTAGCACTGTGTTCCCACCTTGGTTCATTTGGTTATACCAAGCTGTCTTCTTTAGGTCAATAACACATACAACTGCATATTTTATGTCTGGTTCCTGCTATTGTTAAGTTTCATTCTCAACGTTAAGAAACAATACCACTTTGTTGATGGTGCGAAGGCCTACATTTAGCATGGGGCAGTCATTTAATTGGCTTTGTTAACACCTGACCAAAAGAATACAAGCTTAATTTCCAGTGCTAGCACGGAAACTTAGCCAGGCCTTTTACATTACATATACATATATACATATATATATATATATAGATATATATATATACATATATACATATATATATATATATATATATATATATATATATATATATATACTACCCCCCGACAATGACCATTTGTCAGGGAGGTTATATTTTCAAAGTTCAATGCATAGCTCGGCCACAGTAAGTTTACACTCTTGCATTAGCAAAGAGGGAAGTGACTTGTGTGTCATTTCCTGTCACTGTCCTGGTGGTTAATCTTTCAAAACAAATATGACATTATCTTGTGTTGTAAACAGTACAAAGGTCACACACTAAAGATGACACTGAAGTATTTTTATTTTAAATATTAGCTCCTGTTGGATGTTAGAGAGCGTTTTTTTTTTGTGTCGTGTCATTTCACACACAAAATCAAGGGATGATTGAGAAACTCCCAGTGCAACTGGTTCCCACATGAGGATGACCCAATTAGCCCACAGTGAGACTTTGTACTTTGTGTTTGGGCTGAATGAGAGTGCCAGCTGCCTGGGACTCCTGGCATTGGCTGCTGGCATCAATGCATCAATGGCCCATTAGCTCAACGCAGGCCGGCTGACAAAGTGAAACGATGAGAAATGAAATCGGAGGTGAGAGGCAAGTGATTAGGAGGACAGAGGGCAAAGACCAGCCACGAGGGAGTCCTCCTTACATTGGTTAAAGTGGACAGAAACCGACCTCACTGTGTCTGCAGGAAGCCAACCTCAACTTCTTTCCCTTGAACACCTCAAGCCTTCCATTGCTCCTTCCCCCACTTTCAACAATACAGATTCAATAATGCACTCACCAGCTCAACACAAACCTTTTTGCATCTTGGTATCTACAGAAACATCTTTTCCCCCCCAAACAGCTTTGCTTTCGAACAAAGTGTTATTGATACAGTGTTGAAAGCATGTTAAGTTAGGCCTGGCAAGTCCCAATCAGCCCTTCTGTAGAAAGCAAGGCATTGATATGCTGATCGTAGCCTGGCTGTGTCCACTGGAGGGTCAGTGCGCAGAGCCCAGAGAGAGGAAGCCTCTTCTGCCTGCTAAATGAAACAGACTTCACTCCCTGACTCGCCTCCCCACCGCCTGCCTCGCTTCTGAGTGGCTCCTCAGCGAGAGCACGTGACTAATGCATGCCGCGGCGATTAGATTTCCACGTTAGTCCGAGAGATATGTCATCGCATCACCACGGCCCCTCCGTGATTGAAGCAGAGAAAAGACAGCACTCGGTTATTTTTGTCTCTTCTGTTGCCCATTTTATGTCAACATTAATGATGAGACAAACCCACAGCCACTAATTTTCAATCATGAGAAAATGACTGTGGAAAACCTCACCAGAGCCAAATGAAAGGGGGCAGACTAAATTCGGAAACACTTGTTCTCACTGGATTTAAATTCTCATGATCGAGGACACGAAGGAGGTGTCCTTGTGTGACCCCGATGATTTAGTATGGCAGTGAAGTGAATAATCTTAGTTTCAGTACTATGATTATCTGACCCCAGTCATTTAGATCTAGAAGGAGGAGGACACAGAGCTGGGAGCCCCCATGATAGACTTGTGCAGCCTTTTAAGCTTCACAGATTTATCAGATCATCATTTCTGAGGCTCTGGCCTCAATCTTTTCATCGGGGAAGAACGACTCTGCACACTCAGGTCCAAATCAAGTATTTAATCATAAAGTCAAGTCAAATTTATGATGAGTTTGATGGAAGGAGCTAAATTCTGTACATGTTTAAGGGCGGAGTACTACATGGGTACTCTCCCCAATTTATCTTCAGTTTGTGTGATTTGCTTCATCTGTGTGGCTTTTGCATGTATGCTGTATGTATTTGGGCTGTATCCGAAACGATTAGTCCATTGATCGATTAGACAACTGACAGAAAATTAATGGGCAACTATTTGGGTAATCAATTAATCATTTCTCAAGCAAACATGCCAAACAGGTTCCAACTTCTCAAATGTGGGGATTTGCTGCTTTTCTCTGATTTAGATAACTGTAAATTTAATATCAAGATGCCACATCATGGAGGAGTGACGAGAAAACAGCGAGGGGATGTGTGTGTGTGGGGGTGGGGGCTGAAAACAGGAAACATGCATGGCTGTCTGTGAATGCAGCAGCACTGTAATGCCGAGGTGCCGTGGAGGCATGGTCACTGTGGCTGACGCACTGGGGGTGGAGGTAGTGGTGGAGGCGGTGGTGGTGGGGAGGGTGGGACACAGGCGCTCAGTCAGGCTTCCTGTCTTGGCACACCCTGCACTGCCCATTTCCTGCCTGCCTGGTGAAAAATGCCCAGCTAGTCCCCCCCATCCCACCCCCTCGCCTTCAGCTAAAAACCTTGCTCAGTCAACCCAGACAGTGCCTGAGACGATCAGCCAGGCCGAACATTTAATTCCTTCAACCCTCTCACATTTCCTGCCAGACTCTTGCAGGTGTCTTTCAAAGAAAACTGCAGTTTATAACAACGTGGGTCTTATTTTTGTAGCTCTGGATATCAGCTGTACTTGCCAAAGTAATTGATGAGATCTGGGAACAAGATGACATTGCCTAAAATATGGGGCAACAAACACGAGCAGTGAATGATTATTTTAAAAAAATTTAAAATTATTAAAATTAAAATTATATATATACACACACAAAAGCAGTACAGTAGGTCAAAATTAAAACAAGGAAGTTGACGGTTGAAGTGATATTTACAACGGACGCTTGGTGCTTATTGTCCCAAGATGCGAAAATTAAACCCATGTTGTAATAAACTGTGGTTTTTCTTTAAAGCTGAGCTGAATGTTTGCTGGCCTTTACATTACTCTTATGTGTGCTTATGCATTGAGAAGCTGGACAGAGTAATGATAATTAGAGGCACAATCTATGATGCAAATGTAAATCTAAACAATAAAATCAGAAAGAAGAATTGAAGTCTGCTAACACTCCCTAATTTATAGACTCAACAACTCATAACATAGGTTATTAAATCTGCATTTAACTGAACTTAGCAAACAGCTGCATATTTACTTATTCAGCAGATATGGAGCAACTTTATCATTCATTTTGGGTCGTGTTTCTTGTCACCTGATAAATGCTAATATTCTCTCTCTTTTAGCTCAGCTTTTGGTCTCTACCGACTCCTGAGGGAAATATCCTGCTCTTTAGCTGCTAAATGCTCCACTGTGTTTACCAGCTAGTCACTAACGGTGTCTGTCCGCTCTTTGGTGCGGCGTTTTCACTGAGAGGACAAGGCTGGTGAGACGGGACAAAAACAGCAAAGTTGCTGGGCGTAAAAAAGACAAGAAAATGAGCTTAAAGAGGCTAAAATGCTCCACAGAGCTGGGGGGAACTGCAGTGTCGCATGATAATTCTCTGTGGGTTCATCATTATGAGCAACCCCTGTCACATACACATACTAATATCATCCAATTGTTAACATGACAGTACAGATTATAGCAGCTTCTTTATTTTCTGATTTAGTTCAAGGTTTGTTTACACCAGTAAGTATTATCAGTTGAGAAACTCAAAAACTGCTTATTTTTCATCCTGCGTGAATATACCTTAAAGTTATATGATCTAAACATGGCAGAATGGGCCTTTAATATCAGTATTTCTTGTGTACTTGGGTGGTATGAGGCTAAAGAAAGGTTTGACCAATTAAAAATACATGTCCATTTCCTTGAAAATAATACAACTCCCCTCAGATTTCAACATGCACAACCAAAAATAACCACTTGAAACCAAAAGCTAGCCTCACCACAGTGTATTTCACACAAACACACATCCACCCTCACCATGAAATGGCACAAAAATCAGATAAAAAATGGAAATGTGTTTTGGACCCAAACATTTTTCCAAAAGTAACTCCACCCGATTCCAAAGGTCACTCCTCTGAACAGAGCACTCTGTGTTGCTTGTTTTAAAGTCCATTTTACATGGTGCATCTGACATTAACATCCGCTCTCATACAACAGTCAATCCACACCTCTTGAAAAGGATCCTGGCTGGCACTGAGGAGAGGAAGGTAGTGGAAAAGGTGGTCTCTTTTAGAGCGGCTGTTTTTCCCGTCTACTTGAAAGCACACAGGGAAAAACTGTTATACAGGCCTCAGTGGAGGGAACTGATGCAGGCTGCGTATTGATCTGCACCATTATCAACACAGTCAACAGAATCTACACTGCAATTAATAATTCTGCACATAATTGATGGTGAAACCAACCATGTATGTTGCCCCAGCGTCTATCAGCATGATCACAATCAAGAGCAACAGCATGAAGGCTGACGGGCTGAAATGACATGTCAGTCACGTACAGGCCTCTCAGACTGTAAATGGGAGCTTGTTTTCCACAGAGCGCACTGAGCATCTTCAGTCTCATTAACAACATGATAACAGGGCATTTGGTGATGCAGATAAGCCCAGTGGGATGATGGCATCTCTTAAGAGCCCATTAAAAAGCATAAAAGCTTGGAGCTTCAGGATATTTGGAGTGTGACCTCAGAGCACCGGGCTTCTGTTCCTGAGGGCGTGCACACACGCGCACACACACACACACACACAAGGCAGAGCTCCAGCACAATTAAACTCTTAAGGCCGACACCCCCATGGCAGGTTTATGAGCGTCTCCTAATAAGACGGCTTTCTGCAGCCTCGTGTGAAGGAGCCTCAGCTCTAAAGCCCAACTTCCTGCAGGACTGGTGATGTCATGACGACGCGTTATAAAAGGAACATCTGTGCAGCTCTGTGAGGCTCCTCAGCCCACTTGGTCATTACTCCCCAACATTGAACACCACAGAGTTTGTGTGTGTGTGTGTGGGTGGGTGTTTTTCCTGAAGGACCTGATGGCTTATGGAGAGATCTGACACCAATTATAAACGTCCCACAACAGTAAAACACTGTTGTCAGTAATTTCTTCTAAGCACCACAGTCTGTTTGACTGGCAACCGCCAGCTCAGTCCGCTACATTTGTTCAATAAATCTTTTGATGATTTCTTTGATTGATGATTTGATGAGCATCGGTTACTGAAGTTACACTGAGGCAAAAATAGCTATGTCAGTCAGGGATGACAATAACCTCTGCTCTTCATTGAGCCATAAAGAGACTGGAGGTGCACAGTATCAAAATAATAATAATAATAATAATGTCTGATATTGTCCTGTTTTGATAAGTGGATGATACATTTGTGATTACAAATGAATTTTAGCCATACTAAAATCATTTGTTTACTTTTTACATGTAAAAAAAAATTTGTAGACACTCATATCCCATTAATGCTTGTCACTAATTCACCTTCTTCCCCTAGCTATGTGCTTCTCTCGTTCCCCTCTCTCTCTCTCCCAAAGATTTCTGCAGGTATTTCTGCCTCCGGCGCTGTGGAGTCTGGATCTGTGGTTGCTCCTGCTGCCCCCGTGTTCCTGCTCGACCGCCAATGTTGCTATTACTGTTATACTGTAGTACTGTATGTTCTCCTTCCTCCTGCTCTCTCTCTCTTGCC
>JAVQJD010001487.1:0-19984 GCA_036023655.1 Nannoperca australis
TTCAAAAAAATTCTAGAGCTGAATCAAAATTATATTCAAACCGAAAAAACTTTTCATACACTTATTTTTATTTTGAATACATTTGAAATTATGACCTTAATTTAGCTCCATACAATATGCAAATGCATTATCTGTAACACTTCTCTGCACTTGTGCCGCTGTTGTTCAGTACACAGAAATGGTCTGTACAAACCTTCTTAGTGGATGTCAGGTTTTCATTTTCATCGTCACTAGAGGAAGGCTCATCCACATTCTGTTGATTGGAGGCTGGAAAATGAAATGAAAAAAAAAAAAGTCAAGTAACTGAATCATTTAAATTTTGCATGAAAGTACAAGACAACTGTTTTCACGTACAACTTGTAAAACTGATTGTATTTCATGGTGTGAATCCATCAATGTCACTTGTTGGTGTTATTGTTTCATTAAAAAGAATGACAGAACCCGCTTTCCTGTCACCTTTTTGCTTTTGTAAGACTTGTAAGTAAATGTCTCATGAACAAAAAAGTTTTTTTATGTTTGATCACTTGAACCCATTAAACCAGTCTTGAGACCCCACAAGTAGTCGCAAGACATTTCTGTTGCGCAATTGATCATTTGCAGACTTTTCTCTAAACTTTGCTTTTTATTGTGAATTACTGGATAGTTTCACCTTTTTAGGACAATTTAAATAAAAACATTTGAGAAGGAAACATCACTCTTAACTCAGTTCATTTGGCCGCACATGCGCATTGCGCCACAATGTATGAGTTTTGTTTTTCCCACGTGACAGCTCCACAGGCTCAGGATTTCCGTCCAATCCTGAGCCTGTGGAGCTGTCATGTGGGAAACGATCGAAGATCTAGTTCAGCAGTTCACCCCTTTGTCGTTCAATTTACACGTGACAGTTAAATAGGCTCGGGATTCGACAAAAATGAGTAGTTTGAGCAGTTCTATGTTCATTGTTTACATGACAGCTGGCTGGGCGCACAGACAGAAACGTAAACGAGTAGCCTGGACTGCTACTAGGTTTAGCATAGGAAACAAGCATGTTGTAGTTCACCATGGATATGTAGTTATATGGGTCGTGGCGTGGTTAGAGCTCTGCTGCAACGGGGAGAGAGTGAGAAACCTAAGTATTTTTGTATTTAGGCTGAAAATACAATGTTTAATATTAATAATTAATAATTAATAAATGAACGAATTACTCGAAAAAAAGAGTAGTTGTTTTTACTGAATGGAAGTTACTGAACTAAGTCACTATTAATCCCCTCACTACTGTGCACTACCTGCCCAGCAACCAACAGCAGACAGACAAAGTTAGCCACTAGCTGGTGAACATAGCGGAGCATTTGGCAGCTAAAGGTCCTATATTTCCCTCAGGAGTCGGAGCCTAAGACGGAAGTAAAGGGAGAGTGTGTTGGATTTGCATTCATCAGGTGGACAGAAACAAAGCTTATTTAGCTGAGTTAATAAGCAACTGTTTGCTGTCACAGTCCCCAAATAAACTTAATAAGATGAAAATATGTCAATATTGTGTTTTCAGTGTGTCTCCAAGTGGTGAAAAAAAGTAATGCAAGTATGGGGATGCGGTTTTATTTTGCTAAGGCTTTAACAACACAAAGGCCAGTGCATTTGGGAGAGAGGGATAAGAGAAAGCAAACAACCTTACAGTGGTTCGTACAGAGAGTGGGTCTTTGAATGCTAACACATTCACCATAACAACTTTAGAAGGTGTAATTATGTCAGTGTTGGGTTTATGGTTTGTTGCATTGCCCCCAAGTGGCCAAAAATATTTTCATACAGCTTTTCAAGAGTAAAACTCAAGTATTTTCAATCATCACATCTAACATATACTATATATACAATTGCAAAAAGAAATGGATAGAATTCCTTTATACTAAGAGCAATTATTTGAGAGCAGATGGCCCTCATGATGCCAAGAGAAGCGGAGAAACACCCCCTATTTATTTTGGAGCTCATGCTCAGCGTCTGGAGTAAGACGCCAGGAGACAACAAACACATGTGACGATGGGAGTATATTCAAATTCATGAATATTCCTAACCTTGAAAACATAATGGTTAAAATAAAGCATTTTCCTTTCAAGACTTTGTAGGAACCCTGCTCAAAGGATTATGTGCCAGGAAGGTTGTGAATCGCTGCACTGACCTTTGTTTCTGAGGTTAGTGAGTATCGTCCGGATTTCCTTCTGCACCTCCTGCTCCTGCCTCTCGCTCTCGGAATCCTCCCTCTTCCTGAGCCTCAGGGATGAGAACAAGTTGACCCTCCTGCGGGGCAACGAGGCCATGTCGTCAGTGAACACCCCTCTAGAGTCTCTATAGCCCTTTAGGGACACCTGCTGCAACAAGGAGGGGAGGTCTCGCCCGGCCCCCCAAGGATCGGCGCTTATAGACCCCAACCGAGCATCACGTTTGCCGGCCTTTTTCTCATCTCTGGATGGCTCTGGGCCTGTAGTGGTGCTGAAGAGGGAACTATAGCCTTCTGATATGGGCCTCTGTTTGCTGGGTCTGTCGCGTTTGCTCCTCCTGGTAAAGCAAAATAATTGAATCCAGAAATTAAAAGCAAAAGTGTAGACTGAAAAGACAGGTGGAGAGAAATCATGCCTACAGCAGCTTTAATGTGCTGCTTAAAAATAAACTATGAACAAAGTATTTTCTACAAACATTGCGACTGCAGTGTTGGAGCTCCTGGAGGGGTTGGTCACACTAAATGTCCTCCTGAAGGCGTTGGCTATAAGCTGCAGGGCTGAGGGGGACGAGGCAGAGGTTTGGCTCTGGGATGGCTCTCCGTTCTGGCTCGAGTCTGTCTGAGTCTTATCTGCTTCCGTCTCTGCTTGTACCTGATAAAACATCAGAGGACAGGAAAAATCCGGTCAACATAATGTGGAATTAACTCCCCTTATCTTGCCCACATCTCTGTTTTTGGACCTCTGCATTATACTGTAGGAGGAAGGAGTTTTGAGAGATAAAGAGCAGAAATAAATGTAATGTGCAGGCTTCTTTCTAGAACAACTGATTTAGCTGCCTTTATAAATTACCAACAGCTCCACCTGGTCTTGATGTTGATGTGTGTTTTTGTTGTCTATGTTAATCAGAGTTTCCTCCGGCGCGACCAGCAGGTCCCAGTCCAAAAGCTTCTCTTTCTCAGAAAGAGATAAGATCAAGCGTTTCTTTGGGGTGGACGAGCTGCAGGCTGTCTTTATTGTAGCTGGGCACTCTTCACTCCTCTCGCTTCCCTCTGGGGAATTCTGGGTATCTGCTGATGTCCTGGAACTACTGTTGGAGCTCTGAGAGAACAGAAATTGTGTCACTGCACAAAAAAAGTCTCTTTTCTCACACAAGAATATTGAAACTATCGATGCAATTTCAATGAATTACATAAGACATTATTCTTACTCAAGTTATATAATTCACAATAATAAAGCTGTATTGGCACTTGCTGCTTGTTGCACTTCTGGTTAGATGCAAAAGCACATTTTGTTACCTTGTACTTGTACGTGTGTAATGACAATAAAGTTAAATCTAATCGAATCTAATCTGTACATTTAGATGTCAATCTACAACATACAGCTTGTTTTTCTGCTGAATTGATCTCCTCAAAGGCAGCTTCAGGGACAGTCTCTGGTCCCTCTTTGTCCAGCGGCCAGCTCCTCTGGAAGCGCTTGATGAAGATCAGAGGGAAGGCTGTATGAGGGCAGAAAGAACACTGTTAGTCTGTTGTTTGAGAGGGACCACATCTCATCAACATATCTCTCGTCCCCATGGAAGTTGAACGCACTTATTTTAAGTTGCTTTCAACAAACGCGTCTGCCAAAAGACTCTAATGTAAGGCTATGTAATGGATGTTGCAACAAATTATTACACATTTTCATTCAGGAGATTTTAGTCAAACTCAAACATTAATATAATGATCAAAACCTTGGCAAAGCTCAGCTGTTTATCGTGATTGCTTCTAAACACTTATGAAATACCAATAGAGTATGATTTGGCACACTAGGAAAAGCACAGGTGTAAATACTAAACGAACAATGGCTGAATTCCATTTAGATGCTTCAGTTTTAGGGTCCTGGTATTGTATGCTGGCTCACTGTTGCGATGTCACGGTCACAAATTACTGGACCAAGTCAAATTGGCTGCTGTGACAAAAAGGACCTATACCTACACAGTTGCACCAGTGTGTTACAACAAACTCACAATGGAAAGTGTAAAATAAATGATGCCGTTTATTGGGCTCAGCATGCACATGCAAATGTAAAACACAGAAAAGGCATTAGACTTTACATTTACATACAGACAAAAGGTGTTGGGGTGGTTCCACTAAAAAACAACCTCTGTGAAGCATTTATCTTACATCACAGTAGTCATCACACTCTTCATCATTGAGGCAGGTGAGGGCCATTCTGAATTACGGACCAATGCTAAGTGACAAATCTACACTGTCTGAGTGCACGAATGCTTTGTTACAACAGAAAGCAATCGAACTGATGCCCCTGCAACATTTGAAACAAAACTGAGGGCGGCTACAGAGCAAATCTTGAATTTGATTTAGATAAAAACAAAAAAAGGACAGTGTTGCAACATCTCCTCGACCTCAAGGAAGTTCAACAAGCTCTTTCCATGCGTTTAAAAGAGAACAATGGTCACCTCTAGTGTTGAACATGCTGCATTACAACAGTGTACTGACCTCAGAAACACAGCCACTGTATAGTCCTGTCTGTCTGTTAGGACACCTCCCCACAACAGTAACTTGATTTACACCACAAGCTTGTTTTTATGTCTACACATCACGGAAACACAGATCTGATTATTACTACAACCCTCTGCTTAGCCCTGTGCCATTTCTATCAACTGTAGCTGAGGCTGTATGAGAAATAAATTCAACATAAGTTTAGACAAAGCACAGCCGAAGAAATCCCAAGGATTATACAAAACCACAGGCTTCAGTTCTCAATCAAACCTAAATGAAGATACAGGTAAAAACCAGGGAAACTGAATAGATGGGAGAGGCAGTGCACAGATCTGAGTTACTCACTTGCTCTGATCTTCCGTTTCCATCTATGGTTCTGTTTGGTGTTACAGTGATCTACACAGATGGGAGACAGAGACCACAACACACTGACACTTCATTTTTTGGCAGATTGGTCAAAGAACCTGTTACATGAAGACAGCACAGAGACCAAATCTTCTACGGTGTTGTCAGGAAGGAGTGTTGGCTCTGACTCTCTGCACTGTAGCATACAGCATGTCACATCTCGAGTGATTAGCATCATCTCAAATAAAGAATATGACAAAATCTAGGTTTAATGGCAGTTGTAGCTTTAAGCTAAATGCTAAAGTCAGCATGCTAACATGCTCACAATTAAAATGTTAATATGCTGATTGTTTACCATCTTTGTTTAGCAAGTTAGCAACATTTGCTAAGTGTGAGGGGGGAGCACAGCTAAGGCTGATGGAAATGTGATTAGTTTTGCAGGTATTTGGTTATAAACCAAAGTACTCGACAAATACATTTAAATACATAACATGGCATCCCTAAAGCCTCGCCACTAGCAGTTAAAAAGGTAAAACTGCTCATGAGAAAAAGAAACAACACCTGGCTGCATCAGCTATAGATCTGCAACAATTAGTCGATTGAACAAAACAAATTGCCAGCTATTTTGCTAATCAATGAGCCATTTCAGTCATTTGTTAAGCAAAAGTGTCAAACATTTGCTGGTTCCAGCTTTTAAATGTGAAGATTTGCTGCTTTCTTTGTCATGTGTGACAGTAACTGAAAAGTCTTTGGGTTTTGGACTGTTGGTTGGACAAAAGAAGCAATTTGAAGATGTCACTTTGAGCTCTGGGAAATTATATTTTTCACAGTTTGTTGACATTTCATAGACTAAAAGATTAATCATGAAAATAATTAGCAGATTAATGCCCTCATTGACTACACAGTAATTCATAGCCTTCATCTTCTGTATGCAACTAGACACTTTTTTCTTTACTAATAGATCTGTTACATTGATTGATACCAGAGAATACAATGTCTGGATAAACACATGTAAGATATCTATTGTTTCAGAAGCTGAGGAACAGATCAATCTATTAAATACATATTTTAAGTATATAAAAAAACATCAAGATTTCTTTGTTTTCTTCTTTATAAGCTCTATAACAAGTCAAGAGACTCTGCAACAACAAAGTAAACATGTGCAGCTTTCAAAGTTAAGTCTGGTGAGTTAGTGTTGTGCAGAAATGTGTGTGGACTGACTGTTCAGCTCAGGATAACTGCTACTGAGATAAAATAACAAACCTTCAGCTAAGTGTGGGAAAAAACCTACAGGGTGTCGGCCACACCCTGATCTCCCAGATATTTCCGGGAGGAACACAAACACACACTTGCGCAGTCGGGTGACTAGTTCAAGTTCAGCCAGTTTAGAACTCCCTTGAGGGATATCATGTAGTTCGAGTAATAACAGGGACTGAAAACCCATTTGTGCAGCACCGTATCTTTGTTATTAACTTCCTTTAGGCCACTCAACCAGTAACAGTATTTACCCAGTGCTGCATACTGGCATTTAGTTAGCTTGAAAATCAGGCTGCACACACTACTCCAGGAGCCACACTGACCTTTGGTGCCATCCTGGCTTTGGCCGTTGGCCCCAGGTTTGACTATACAACAGGAAGCATCCAGAGCTTCAACGCCCATCTCTGTGTCTTCAGGAACTCTTTTCTGACATTTATCAAGCTGCTCTGAATGCAGGTTGGACACCCCACCTGCAAATAAAAACAGCATGTGGGCATTCATTTTTAACTAGCTTTGACTTCATGCTAACCTAAGTCGCAGTAACAATTAACATTAACAATAATCTACAACTAGCATGTAGCTTATTTCATGCACAATGTCAGACACTCCGGTTAGCCGTTACTGCACTTCTTTTGTACTATATTATCTAAAACATTCAGAGTAGCATGTCAAAAAAACTTTGCCAGCTACCAAACTAAAATATTCCCATTAGGCAGCAAACATATCTTAATATACTTTGTATACAATAAAAGCACTCAGTGAAAAGAATGAATATACTTTCTGCTATTGAAGGTGACATATGCTGTTTAAAAGGGCACTCCACAGTAGAATATCCATTTCTATTTGCAAAACAAGCACTGATACAATACAGGACATGTTTAGGACAGTACTCACAGAGGAAGGAAGTCAACATTGTACACAGGTGATTCCACTTGGTCACAGCAAAGAAATGACAATATCGTGATACAACCTTTGTATGCAGTGTGTTTTATCGGGCAGCAGAAAACCAGAGCATTTTATTCATGTGACTCTTTCACTTGCACTCAGTGATGTTCTCACTTGGCTCTGGATAAATGATTGTCAGAAGAGCAATAGAAGATTTAAACTTTCCCAAATGATGATACCAAACCCAGAGGAAAGGACAGAGCAGACCCACTAGAAGAACCCACAAAGAAGCTGACAGGAGGAACTGACAAGTCATTCACTTCGATTCTGTTCAGGTCGACTACAGTGTAGTTCAATTATGTTCAATAAACATATCTCAACCATATTTAATTATAGCTAAGCTTTTGCATATAGCCTAATGTTTTTGTCTAGTTTTCTACTAGACTTCTACTTTTACTTAAAAACGCAGCAGAAGCTTTTCAAGCCATCTGATTAAGGGCTGTTTATCCCCACCGCTGTGTGCCTCCCTTTGAATCCACTGCCTGAAGGTTGTTTGGCTTTTCATCAGGTGTTACAAAGCACATTATTAGTTATTTGCTGAGTTAACAAAAAGCTGGGATTGTGAACGTGATTTGTGTGGGCGATGTAACAACAACAACTTAGCACAGAGTTGGGGAAAGGATTTGCTTTGACAGAGGCCTTTTGATGAAGTTGTTAATTTTGTGGTTAAAAGACAGAAATATTTTTGGAATTTGACTTTTACATTACCCTGAATGCCAGCTGCTTATTCATGACAAAGCATCAGCTTCTTAAAATTATTCGAATTGAGCAATTCAACTAATTGGCAACAAACCACGAAGCAAATTATTTATGTAATCAAACTGATTTATTTTTTATATATTTACAGCTTATAAATATCATAAATAAAGCAATTTTACAGTAATAATTAATGTGGAAAACAAATAACAAGGCTTGCAGGCTGCTTCAACACTTATAAATACAACTACGAACCATAGAGAATACAGCCCACCAACTGGCTGCACAATGTGTGAGCAGTGTACAAAAAGCTGCTATTGGGCTGCAGATCTCCTGAGCAAAGTCTAGGAGGTGCATGAGAGAGATCTGGAGAGGGGCTCTGAGCGGGGGAGGGCTCCTTCTGAAACAGAGGGAACCACAGACATGTGGACACATTGGTTACTGTGAAACGGGCCTGACGAGAAGGGAGGCGGCTGCTACGGAAGATGCAGATAGAAAAAATAAATTCAGGGGCATTCAGATGGAGGTTTGGTGTTAGGGAGGTTAGGGAGGAACACAGCAGAACATGAGTGATAGTGGTAGCTCAGATGATGTGACACCAAAAGAACAGAACAACAAACCAACTAAAAAGGTGCTATGTGTGAATCAATTAATCATTAGTACAAGCTTCCAACAACCTCGACACTATTTTATTTTGCTGTGAGCGATCAGGTCTGATTCAGAAATCTGCTTGTTATGGTCTGTTTTACGACGCTGAAGGTGTTGATCTTTCATTGTAGGCTAAAACGTTCACTTGGTCACAATAAAGGCCAAAGCCAAAGTAGTTAAAGCCTGATATGTCTTATTTCTCTGTGCAGTAAAGCTCCACTGTTGTCCACAACACTTCTATGCTTGCCCAAACTTTGCATCACAGCCAAGACCAGGAAGGACACATTCAATTATTTAAAAAGCAAGACTATGAGCCTGCAGTCACGCTAGCGGCTCTGTGAGGCTGTACTGTTAACATCAGCATGCTAACATGCTCACCATGACAATGCTAAGATGCTGATGTAATATTGTGTGATATATTTACAAAGTTCACCTTCTTAGTTTAGCATGGTAGCATGCTAACATTTGCTAATTGGCACAAGTTGATGGGAATATTCTTAATTTTAGAGGTATTTGATCATGAACCAAAGTATTAGACAAACTGAAATCTTTAGCTGATAATGGTGTGAAAGAAAAATATAATCAGGATTCATCATTTGGGAAGAATGAATTTGTGTGATCTCGAATTCATGGCAACCCATCAAATGGTTGTAGAGACATTTTCCTCAAAACCTCAAATGGGAATCTTATGTTGGCGCTAGAGGAAAAGTCAGGGGATCACGTAAGTCATTCGGATTCTCAGGGAACCATGAATGTCTGAACCATATTTTGTGCAGATTCATCTAGTAGATGTTGAGGTATTTCACTGAATAAATAATGCGCTTGACCTGCTGGTGACGCTAGACAAAAAGTCAGGGGATCTACAAAGTCTGTAGGCCTCGTCCTCTGGGGAGCTTGAATGTCTGTATAAAATGTCATGGCTGTCCATACAATAATTGTTAAGATACTTCTGTGTGGACCAAAGTGAAGGCCCAACTGACTGACAACATTGCTAGCGTACCTAAAAATGAACAGGACAGAACAGTCTTTGTGCTGAGTGACAGTAGGGAAGTTGGAAAGTCCGTTTGAGAGGTGAATTGTGGTTAACATATACCTTGATGCTACACATAGCACCTTTACCGATTTCTGCATACTGTACTCGGGACTCATGCTGGTTTGTGATTGGTTAATCTGGGTTAGGCCGAAGGGGGGGCGGAGCAACAAAGGCAGCCAATGCAAAAGCAACACGACAAGATCTTATGACCAAAACCGGCCAATCGTCACCTTCACCCGCTGGCAGGAATCAGCCAATCAGAGGGTGCAGCATTGGAAACTTGAAACAGACTGAACAAAATGAAGTGAACAAAACTGAGAAAAGGGAATTTGGAAAATTGGAAAATTAATGAGGTGTGGGGGGAAAAAAGGAAAATGGAAAGAAAACAGAGTGCTGAGAATTACAGGGATATGTACTGTTGGCAATAACGTTATTACAATAGGACATGACATTGAAATGTGAGGACTGCCAAAAAGCAGGTCAGTGCTTCAACAGTGCATTTTAAGAACTAACGCCTAATTCTGCACAATTATACCAAACAATCAGAACTAAAGGCATCCCAGGCATCATTTACAACATAGAATATGCAATAAAGAAAATGATCAACAATGACAAAATAAAAGCATTGCAAAACTTTGAATCAAAGACAAAGTGAAGGATTTTCACCAAGTCAGGAATATATAGTCTTTTGTGGATTCTGCTTTTTATAAGTAAATCCACCACTGTGGAAAAAACGAGAAAAAAAAAACAGCCTGCAAGGATTATAGATAAGGCTAATTGTTTTTGGCTTGTGTTGATTTTCCACAAAACAATACACAGATTTCAATAAAAACAGATCAGTTTTACAACCCAATGCAAAAGTTGTAGAATTTTCTGTCAATATATGCTGATTCTTTAAATAAATACAAGTCCTCTTCTGATGAGCAGAACTCAAAGAAATCTTTGGATAACACAAGAGGAGGAGAAAAATGAATGAGTTGCTGATTTTGTCAGTGAGTGAGTTTTTTATCATCCCTTCCTGTTCACTGAATTATTACTGATGTAATTTTTAAATATTCAAAATAAATTGCCAGATTGTTGTTGTTCTTTTCTTTTTTGGGGGGATAATAGCCATTCATAATGAGCCCTAAATATATAAAGTGAAACAAATCTTCAAATCTTTATCAAAATACATACAATTAAATACTATCACATACCCCAAAAAAATTTTTGAATGAAAATAGCACTTCCTGAAGTTATATATTTAAAAAAGCAAAACTGTTTTGGCATTTCCATTGCACATCTCTGTGGTGCAGAGTTAAGGTGCAGCAGTATGCAGTCAGTGTAAAGTCAGAAACCAGGTGGGTTACTTTGACATTATTCTAGTTCACTGAAACAAAACCATACTGTCCAGAAGACTTTCAAGGTTAGAGTCACAGGGCATGTTCCAGGTTACTCAGCTGCAATGAAATGTCCTTGGTACATTATGAAAATATATTATTTCAGATACTTCAAAGACTTTCTGAAGTGCAGACTGTAAAGGGTTTCACAGAGTCAAATGACTGGAACAGATTTCATGTGGTGAAAAAGAAACTTCACAAATGGACCACCAAGATCTCAGCATTGAACGGTCTGTTACATGTCATATGGTGACAGCTATATGATGGAAATGTAATTATTAGCACCTTTAGGTGTTGCCTACAGTTTCAGCAGCCTGGAACAAGCCTGAGTGAGTCAGAGATGCATTTAGCACAGTACAGCACCAGGAGACCCTGACAGCCAACAAACACATACCAGGGGATCAGAGCTAATTACCAACACTGACAGGTATGCACAAGGCCTGCAACATTTTCTTCATGCATCACCCCTGTCCGCTCAGAATGTACCATTTAATACAGCAATACACAATATAGTCAGAGTACCTATAAGAATATTGGCTTAAGAAGGCTTGTTGTTGTGTAACAACAACATTCACAGCACACACTGAACACAAGCAGCAGAAGCTAATCATTTAAAGCACGTCTGTAGCAACTGTTGTGTTGTGCAAAAGTTGCTTAATAAAACACTTTTGACTTCAAAAACATAAAACTAAAATGACCATGGACACTTGGAATGTAAGAAATACAGATTTTGGTTTGGTTTCAAAATTATTACATATATGAACCTTTGAATCATCCATTCTGGGCAGTACAAGGACACAAATTCAAACCCCTCTGGGTTACTATCAGGTCAAGACAAGCCCCTTGTTTCTCCCCTTCCTATGCACGCTGTCGGCTGATGAGCTGCTGCTGAGCCAGCTGGGCCTCCTGGTAGATCTGTCCCAGCACCTCGTGCATCATGCAGAGCAGAGGGCCGCCCATGCTCAGCAGCTCATACAGGAACACATAGTCATGCGAGTAGCTCCTGACGTGGGACCCCACAGCTGTGAACAACTCACACACACTTGCCAACATCTGTCGAGGCAACACACACACAGCCCGGCTAGCATGCCTAGGCCAGCTCAAGCCTCGCCTAAGCAAGGAAACCAGGGTACCTGGTGGTTGGATCTGGACGCTGCCCGTCGCTGAGTAGCTCCCACTGTCCAGCGACAAGGGTGTGCCACGGCTTTGGTCTTCCTACACAAATCAAGACACAGAAGGTTATGTTATACTTCATCATTTCCCTCCTATTACACATAACACACACAAAGGAACTAGTGAATGAATTTAGACCTGAAGTACAAGATAAATTAAGCCACGTCAAAACATTAATTGGTTAGCAAAGTCGTAGAGGTGTGGCCTGTTGACCTAAACTTCACACTAATACTATAATTTTGCGGTGTAGCAGTATCTGGCGTGCCAGATACTCGTGTAGCAGGTAAACAACAGCAAACAAGTAAAGGAGTGAAGCATGTTCTTTAGATGCAAAATGGTAGGTGGGGCCGCAAACAAACTTACAATTTATTTTGAACTTTTCTGTGTGTTTTCTTGTTTATTTTGTAGCTTTCATGTCACCACTGCAGTGTTCCTTACCAATATCCTCCTGAACCTCCCCATGTGAGTGCTGGACTGGCGTTGGGCATAATGCATCTTGCAGTAGAACTTCGCTGTAAAAGAAGCATACACAAATCCACTCAGCTCAGAGTCCAGCACAGTAAAAATTTCCTTAAAATGATACATTGAAAAAGATTTGGAATTATTCTTCTAAAACCATATAATCATCCATAAAATACTTCTGAGTAACACCAGGGCTAAAACAAGGCAAAAACCCAATAAGTCATGTTTCTAGAGTTTCATTGGACAGAGTGCACTGATATATTTCCCAGTTGAGGTTAAAATCATTCATAGTTATAGCAAAAAAAACGTACCCTCCTGCGAGTCGAAGATGTGCGCCCCCAGGCGAAGGGTGCAGTTACAGACATCACAGCGGAAGCACTCGCGGTGGAAGAAGTAGCCCTCAGTGCTCAGTCTCTCCATCACGTACACCCGCTTGCTGCAGAAGTGGCAGATGTCGCTGCCGCCGAGCCCGGGAGGCAAGTCCTTACGCACCAAACACTGGTAGGCAGAAGACCAGGACAGTTTTTTAAAGAGTTGTTGATTTTTTTCCGAGAGAAGCCTGAAAAAAACCTAAACTAAACAAATGAGTCACATGGTCCAGCGGTGAGATGGTAAACTGTTAAAAGCAATTGCACCCATGATAGAAAATGTTGGAAATAAATGCCACAAAAAAGTGAGGAATGACAAGAAATTCGACTTTTTTAAGCAATTCGCACTTTGTTCTATAAATAGCTGTAATGTGAAACGTTGAACAGCCTAGCAGCTGTACAATAAAGCCATATGGAAATGTTTTATTGAGACTGCCAGGGCTCAGTTCACCACAAGTACGTGTCAATAACATTAATGTCCCAGTTACCTGCTGTGAAAATGTTTTTATTGTTCCAGGATATTAAAACAGTAAATGATCCATGCCAGTCTAGGGTTTGCTTGAGGCCCAGGTCAAGTCTTAAAGAAATAGTTTGACATTTTGGGAAAACGCTCTCTGTCGCCAGGAATTAGACGACAAGATCTATATTACTCCTATATGTAGGCTAAAATCTTGGGAGTCTTGTCGTCATCACTGAAGACTCCAGGAAGTCACTGCGCCTGTCCAGGAAATTACCACCTGTACAACCACATCTTGTCTTCTTTACACTTTAGTTTTTGTGAGAATTAAACAAACACAATATAGTCTGTTATTTATTTTCTTTTGTACAGAGCTTAGCTAGCAGTTTCCCTGTTTTCAGTCTATATGCTAAGCTAAGCTAATTGGTTGCTGGCTGCAGCTTCATTTAGCATACAGACATAAGAGTGGTATCAATCTTTTTATCTTACACTCAGCAAGACAGCAAATGAGCATATTAAAGAGAATGTCAAACAATTTCTTCAAGAGTCTTAACTCTCACAGTCTAAATGTAGAATTAACAGGTACCAATCTCAAGTCAGCTCTCAGGCGAAATGTAGAACAACTCATACAAAGTCAGAAAGTATAGTAACAATTCAGTATGAGAAATAAAACTCTTTGTCTCAAACATGAAATTTTTATACGACTAAAACTGCTGCCAGTTTACGTTTCAGGTTATCCACATCCACCGTCAAGCCTCATGTCAGTAGAACCCAACACAAGTGTCAATTAATTCTCTTCATAGATCAAGTCAAACAAGTAGAACTGTGACTGTGACTTTGAGTTCAAATTATGTGACTTCAATGCACACCTCTACCACCAGTAATGTTGTGTGAGAATCAAACAGATCGTCTTCATCTGGTCTCTTCTAGCGACACTGTAGCCAAACCAGTAGGTAGTTTTAGGCCAAGCAGTGGTTAAACAAGACTTACAGTTAGCAATAATTGCATGCAAGTGTATATAAGTTGTTACATATATATTTGCAAATACAGCCAGTCCTGTGAAGCTTCATTTTATTTCTCAGTGAGAAACCATTTGTTGCAAACACACTAGCTGCTCTGTTGCTTTGCCCTCATGAAGACAAAGCAGAACACATTTACCCCTTGAGCCTGAGGAGCCCTCCGTGGCCAGGGAACTAGAGCCTGAAAAGGCAGATTATCTGTTGTCAAAACTGGGAGCAGCAGGGAAAACAGGATCATTCTTTTTCTTTGCTGATGTTTAAATCCAACTTTTCAAAACTGCATGTGACTTGACAAAAGACAATTGAAATTAGCTAAACTTATTTTAATGGCAATGGTGCTAATTCAACATAAAACAATAAAAGCTTATTTAAAAGAAGAGCATGAACACTGGATTAGACTTGTTTCTAAAACATCCACATGCATCTTACCGGTGTGACATTGGGCCTGTGGTCTGTCTCATAGAGGACGGCCAGTATCTGAGCTTTAGCATCTATGGTTGATGATACCTTTCCGACTGTACGCTAACGTTAACGCCAGGGACACACAGGCACAGAGGGTTGGAGGGGGAAAAAGAAGGAATTGGAAACCATAGACAGGAGTTAGAAAGAAGATGGATGAAAAAGCATGATTTACTTTGAATGTATGGCACTGCATTTAGGCTGAGGCATCAACTAGTACCTCTTTAATGTAACTAGGAGCTCCAGTCGGACAACTCTCAGAGCGAGCTATTGACTTTAGAGTGATTCTTGTAGGGGTGCAGCTCCCGTTGCACTAAATGAACACCAGAAACATCATAACTACAATGAGACTCTTTCTAAGAATCCTTGTGTTCTTCCTATAACTCTATGAATTTACAGTTTAATCTAACGCCCTTTTCTCAGGTGGGAAATTAGAAATACATGAATACAGCAAAAATAGTAAAAGTGTGATGTTGCTCTGTGGATAATGGATGCTATGTTGATATTAATGATCCAATAATCATTATTTTAATTTCATTTAGGAGTTTCTGAACGCATATGCTGCGTTCTGGATTTGGTTTATACTGTATTCATTTGCAGTGTCTTGTAAGTCCATGTGGGTAATCAATCATCTTAGAAGTGATAAAAAAAATCCCCTTTAAGATAGCACTGATACTCAGAGTAGGATACTGGGCTTCCGGCAGGCTATTGATATGCATGAGGAAACTGTTACCTTCATGTGATCATTTTCAACTACTTTCGTATCATCAAATGTCTCCCGAGCAGTTTTGTGGACCTTCTCCTGCTCACTTTCCAGATCATTCAGAGGACTCTCATAGTTCTCCTTGTGCAGTAAAGACTCAGAACTGCTGTGTGCATTTCCACGTTTAGTATCAGAGGATGGGGATGAGATCTCCTGGTTCTCGTCAAAGCAAGTCGACGTGTGGACAGTTGATGTTATGTTGTCGCACGCGGAGGAATCAATATGAAGGGAAGAGATTTGCTCTGTTTTTTCAGAGTCAGTGTAAGATGAGGGAGTAGAGGAGTCTCTTTGTATCTTGTCCTTGTTCCCAGCAGTGTGCAGGGGGACAGAGGAGAAACCGGCATGGGAAGTGGGATCAGGGACAGGGTGGACTACAGAGTAGACGGTGGAGCTCTTAGATACAGAGGCAGGAGGACGAGGTGGGGACAAGGAAGGACAAAGAAGGGAAGAGGTAGATAGTTCCACCTACAGAGGAAGAGTAGAATTAAAGGATGAAACTGGACAGAAAATAACTCATATTAAAAGTTAAGTGAGTTTCACACATAGAGAAATCAATTTTCTTGTGTTTCAAATGGGAAGTAAATGAAAAAAAGAATGTCAAGCGTGTTAGTTAATGCAGACTCCACTGGAGTCTGGTTTTCTATCAAAGTTACTGAAACAGTGTTGGTTATTTCAAATAAGAGATTTCTGTCTTTGCTGTTTGCTCTTCTCACAGGTAGGTAACGGGCAGAGCTCAGTTGAAAAACAGTGATGTCACGTATGTCTGTGCACCAATCAAGAAGGAGCAATATTTGAAACTAAATGTGAGGTGGTGGGGTTACTAACTTATGTTGCCAGGCCACTGTCAATCACATGTGATCAGACCACACACAGTCCTGATGAAGCAGATTAACTGTTAACTGTTAATACCTAAAGATGGATGAAATTTAATTAACAAGAAATACTTAACTTAAATACTACTGAGTTTGTAGAACTGAAATATTAAACTCTGACATTTTAGTCAGAACCAATTAAAGTTGTTCAAATCGACCTGACTAAATAATATACAAATCTGTTCTCCTTAGATCTTACACAGCAGCTCTGCAGCTGCCACATGCTCCAACTATTTGTGAACACCGCACTAAAAATTGTGCTGCACCTTTAATACATGAAACCATGATGCACGCTGTTATTACGAACATGCAGTAGTAGTAAAGTACTATGACAATTAGTCAAGCATGAAAAATTGGTTGGTGCAATACACAACCTGTGATTCGGAAAGAGAAAGAGGAGCAGGAGGAGGCTTGCTGCACCCAGGAAACATGGAGGAGAGGAGGACGGCTCTGTCCTTTATACTCCTCCTAGAAAATTCTCTAGCAGGCAGTCTCTGGGCTTTACTCTGTACGGACAGCACGTGGTGAGAGAATCGGAAGAGAACACGTCAACAATAAGTCATAACCACATTTTCTGTAAAATGTGTGTTGAAACATATCGTAAAGAAGTGGCGTGAAATTCACCTGCTGCATTGACTCCTCTGACCTCTCAGACGAATTATCAATATCAGAAGCAGAGAAATGACTGGTTGTCCTGTTCGGAGAGGTGCGTTCTGGGTAGTAATGTTGGGTAAAATTGGGGCTCGGTGAGCAGGGAGGACTTAATGGACTCTTAGAGCGTGAGGGCGAAGGAGAGCGACTGCAGATGCTCGGAGGGTGAAAAGATTTGGGGGAATAGAGGAAAGCGGTTTGCTGAGCCACAGCGCTGGGATTCTCCAGTAAGCGAAGGTAGATGGAAGGCTGGGAACAGGAAGAAGAAACGAGGAGCAGGAGGAAACATGAGTGTATGTGTTTATAGAAGTTTCACATTCATGTACTTATTTGTAACGCTTAAATGGAACTCACAGCTCCTTTAAAAAGGTGCCTGATAAACAAGTGATCCACAAACGGCTGCTAACCACTAAAAAAGCCTAGAAGTGCTCAGAGGGAAGCCTACCTGCCACTTGGGGCGAAGGGGAGGCAAAGAAGGAAGATGAGTGGGGGGGGCGTCCTTGGGCTTTGCAAAACGGGGGTTTTCACTCTCCTCCTCCTCCTCATCCTCCTCTTCCTCATCCTCCTCCTCTGAGAGAGGAAGTGGGGTGGTGGAAGGAGACAGAGGAGGAGAAAAGGACGGATCGGATGGGTCCACATCAGACTGATGCAAGGAGGAAAGGAAAGGAAAAAAGGAAAGGTCTTCGAGAACCCACATACATAGTACATCATTCATTCAGCAATAAAACAGGTATTGAACAAAGAATAGTAGACAACATGGTGGAACCTTGTGTAAATACAGTTAGTGTTGGACGGGATGCAGCAAAAGGTTATATTATTAATTATTTTATTTTTATTGTTTCCAGTATTTATTCATCAGAAAGCTATCCAGACACACACCTGCAAGCAGTGTGCTTTTAAAGGGTCTATAATTACATCTACTCTATATTGAAACAAAAAGTAATAAATAGCTACAATACCTTTAAAAGCAATGCAATAAATAGTTGTGATATCTGAACACTACTCAATACTCACCGTTGCCATTTAAATGCCATTCAATTAGAGCATTGAACATTTTACTTAGAAAACCATCTGAATTTAAGGTGGTCTGAAGTCCCATTTACTAATAAAAAGTGATAAAACTATCGCTTAAACATGAACTCTAGAAATTCATTAAAGTCAAAGAAATCACTCAAACTGAACCAAAACTGTAAACTACTGAGTAGCCTGAACAGAATCAGTCAGACCTCTGTCCTACTACACTCTGTCTTATGATGCTAACGCCTGATCCTAAAAACACAAGCGGGAGAAGTGTGTTCTAAATAAAGCCATAAATACAAAGAGAGGAACTCAAACCTCTTACATTTAGACCGATAAATAAAGTGGTTTTAAACATCAACGATAGGTATTCAGTTACTTATACGGATCTAATTATTTTGCAGGTCTTCGCTGCAGAGAGAGTGGATACTTACACTCTGACGCTTTTAGTTTTGACTTTGCTATTAGTTTTTGTTCTTATTTAACCAGTGTGTTTTCATGGAAAAAGGGAATCCAGACTGTCTCGTGGGTGTGAAGCTTCACTGGGTGTCACAGCCCCTTCTGATGTGGGACAGTACTCAGACTTTCTGTCTCTCACCTTGCCGTGTGTCTTTGCAGTCGTGGAGTTCTCCTCAAACTTGGCCAGCAGCTGAGACGCCATGGAGCGGACCTTGTTCTCCCGCAGCTCCCCATCCTCACCAGTGGGGGATGCACTGTGACAAGACAACTGATGCAGGACGGAGACACAGAGGGGATTACAAGGCTGATTGATTAGAACTGATATCAGAAAGGTCCAGTTTTGATAAAACAATGCCGGTACAAACTGTGGTTGACTACCATCTTAACACAGGTTTTCAACATTGGTGCGTATATTTAACATTTTAGTTTTTACTATTTATAAATGTTAACTGGACGACTTTAGACCTGTTGAACTTACCTCCGTGAGGTAGTGGTTGCCCTTTCGCCGTCTCTTGTTAACAGAATCGTCTTCCTGTTTCTTGTCATCCTGTGACAGTAAACACCACAATAAAGATTAATTCACAGAAACACTGAGTAAGCTTATCATGCAATAGACTGTTCCATGTAGGCAGACATCAAGAATCCTTCTCATCACCATGCAGGGTGATGGCTAACGTTCACGATTGGATAACATGTTTATTACGAACAATGTCTTGATCTCTATGTTAGTTTAGCTTATCAAGATTTCAATGACTGTGAATAGTGTACTGATGATGAATGAAAAAAACTCTTTAATCCTCAATGAAAGCATCAAATGTATTTCAGCAGACAGTGTTTTGCTTTACCCTGGGTATCCTCTTCCTGGGCTGAGGCTGGTGCAGCAGTTTGTGGTTGGATGTTGCTGGATATTCTTTACTATTCTCATCTTTTGCTCCTGAACCTGGAATATAGACACGACCATATTAGGTTTACATTAAGCCTATGTATTGTATGTAGCCAATTTCATCACAGATGAAGATACTGCACACTCTTTGAAATTAAAGCCCCTACAGACACGTTTCCCATTTACAAACAAGAGAAGTGCTAACATCAGAGGGAAGAAAACGCTGTGTACATTGCTACTTCCACAATATTATGTGTGCCAGACTGTCTACGAGGAGCACGAGTTTAAAGCACAGCAGCTCACCTCACACAAGTAAAATTCTAAAAAGACATTAGATATATAAGGGGGGTTTGGGAAGTGCACACCTTTTTTGTAATATATATATATATATATATATATATATATATATATATA